>JACEEZ010001905.1:152500-155000 GCA_016584305.1 Chionoecetes opilio
TGCTTGCTTCAATTTCCTCTCCTTTTACCCCTCCTCCCATTCCCCCTCCTCCCCTCCCCTCTCCGTATTTCCTCCTCTCCTTCCCCTCTCCTATTTCCCTTCCTCCTCCCCTTCCCTCTCCGTATTTCCCTTCCTCCTCCCCCCTCCCCTCTCCGAATATCCCTTCCTCCTCCCCCTCCCCCTCGTCCTTCCCTCCCTCCACTTCCTCGGTGAGTACTACGTATTACAAACGGCTGTCGCATGCCTCTCTAACCCAGAGAGAGAGAGAGAGAGAGAGAGAAGAGAGGAGAGAGAGACGAGAAGAACTGCACAGGTCAACACTATAGAAACATATTCCCTTTTTTTCTTTTATTCTAAGTGAGTCAAAAGCAAGAAATGTTGAAGTTCGGTGACAGTGAGCATCCTGGACGTAATTACAGAGAGAGGGAGTGAGGAGAGACGAGGAGACGAGAGAGACAGAGAGGAGAGAGAGAGAGAGAGAGAGAGAGAGAGAGAGACTGCACAGGATAACAAACACTATAGTAAACATATTCCCTTTTTTTCTTTTATTCTAAGTGAGATACAAAAGCAAGAGAAATTTTGAAGTTTTGTGACAGTGAGCAATCCTGGACGTAATTATAGAGAGAGAGAGAGAGAGAGAGAGAGAGAGAGAGAGAGAGAGAGAGAGAGAGAGAGAGAGAGAGAGAGAGAGAGAGAGAGAGAGAGACTGCACAGGATAACAAACACCATAGTAAACATATTCCCTCTTTTCTTTTATTCTAAGTGAGATACAAAAGCAAGAGAAATGTTGAAGTTTCTGTGACAGTGAGCAATCCTGGACGTAATGATTGTCACGTATTAGTTCAACACACCCAAAGTTTTTAAGACTCTTTTTATATTCTGTTGTGTAACGTTTCTTTAAATCTATTACTATGGTTACAAAGGACTTACGATTTTTTTTTTTTTTATATTACATCACAATCTATGGACACTTTTTTAGTTCATGTGTTTTCTTGACGTCTTTTTATTGTTTTCATATTTTTATTTTATTTTTTTATTTATGTTGTCCATTATTGTCTTCATGCTTGTTAGGTATTTCGTTTTAATTTGTTTTTCAAGGACTAATATTTTTGTTAGGAACTTTTTTTATGCTTATGTATTGTATGTATGTATGTACGCCTCTTTTGTTACTATCTATTGTTATGTTATCCATTATGATCCTTCACTCTCAGAAATAAGGGGTATATTAAGGGTCGAATTGTTATATCGCACCATCACTACCCTTTTTAAACCCTATGTCCAGGCTGGAGGGTAGATGCTGCCGATAATACCCTTCATCTACCCTTTATCTACCCTTTTTAAGCCCTATGTCCAGGCTGGAGGGTAGATGCTGCCGATTATACCCTTCATCTACCCTTTATCTACCCTTTTTAAGCCCTATGTCCAGGCTGGAGGGTAGATGCTGCCGATTATACCCTTCATCTACCCTTTATCTACCCTTTTTAAGCCCTATGTCCAGGCTGGAGGGTAGATGCTGCGATAATACCCTTCATCTACCCTTTATCTACCCTTTTTAAGCCCTATGTCCAGGCTGGAGGGTAGATGCTGCCGATTATACCCTTCATCTACCTTTTATCTACCCTTTTTAAGCCCTATGTCCAGGCTGGAGGGTAGATGCTGCCGATTATACCCTTCATCTACCCTTTATCTACCCTTTTTAAACCCTATGTCCAGGCTGGAGGGTAGATGGTGCCGATAATACCCTTTATCTACCCTCTATCTACCCTTTTTAGACGAGAGGGTCGGAAAAGGGTATATTTGCGTCGATCCGAAAGGGTATATTTGTAAGGGTAGAAAAAGGGTAGCAGTATTTCATCACTACAAATACCCTTTTTCTACCCTTTTCCTACCCTTTTTTTCTAAGAGCGTTCATGCTTGTTAGGTATTTTGTTTAACTTTTATTATTTCGTTATTTTTATTTTAGGGACTAATATTTTTTTAGGAAGTTTTTTATGTTCATGTATGGATGTATGTATGTATGTACGCCTCTTTTTTTTTTTTTTTTTTTTTTTTTTGTTATCCATTATGGTCCTTCATGCTTGTTAGGAATTTCGTTTCACTTTTTTAGTTCTTTTTTTTTTACGTCTAGGGATTTTTTTTTTTTTTAGCAACATCAGGGATAAATTGTTGCCTTTCCTGTATCTTATTCGTATTGTTTTGGTTTATCATTGCATTATGGATTCTCTCTCTCTCTCTCTCTCTCTCTCTCTCTCTCCTCTCTCTCTCTCTCTCTCTCTCCTCTCTCCTCTCTCTCTCTCTCTCTCCTCTCTCCTCTCTCTCTCTCTCTCTCTCTCTCTCTCTCTCTTTTTTTTTTTTTCTCTCTCTCCTCTCTCTCTCTCTCTCCTCTCTCTCTCTCTCTCTCTCTCTCTCTCTCTCTCTCTCTCTTCTCTCTCTCTCTCTCTCTCTCTCTCTCTCTATTCCTGCTTTCTTTTCGTGACTTTCCGATTCTTCTCTCCACGTT
>JACEEZ010001905.1:160000-170000 GCA_016584305.1 Chionoecetes opilio
TCTTATATATAATCGTTTCTTCTTTTCCATTTATTTGTATCTTCGTCTTGAGTTTTGTTTTCTATCTGTCTTGAGTTTTGTTTTCTATCTTTGTCATGAGTTTTGTTTTCTATCTTTGTCATGAGTTTTGTTTTCTATCTGTCATGAGTTTTGTTTTCTATCTTTGTCTTGAGTTTTGTTTTCTATCTGTCTTGAGTTTTGTTTTCTATCTGTCTTGAGTTTTGTTTTCTATCTCTGTCATGAGTTTTGTTTTCTATCTTTGTCGTGAGTTTTGTTTTCTATCTTTGTCGTGAGTTTTGTTTTCTATCTTTGTCGTGAGTTTTGTTTTCTATCTTTGTCATGAGTTTTGTTTTCTATCTTTGTCGTGAGTTTTGTTTTCTATCTTTGTCTTGAGTTTTGTTTTTTATCTTTGTCTTGAGTTTTGTTTTCTATCTTTGTCTTGAGTTTTGTTTTCTATCTTTGTCATGAGTTTTGTTTTCTATCTTTGTCGTGAGTTTTGTTTTCTATCTTTGTCTTGAGTTTTGTTTTCTATCTTTGTCTTGAGTTTTGTTTTCTATCTTTGTCTTGAGTTTTGTTTTCTATCTTTGTCGTGAGTTTTGTTTTCTATCTTTGTCTTGAGTTTTGTTTTTTTATCTTGTCGTGAGTTTTGTTTTCTATCTTTGTCATGAGTTTTGTTTTCTATCTTTGTCTTGAGTTTTGTTTTCTATCTTTGTCATGAGTTTTGTTTTCTATCTTTGTCATGAGTTTTGTTTTCTATCTTTGTCTTGAGTTTTGTTTTCTATCTTTGTCATGAGTTTTGTTTTCTATCTTTGTCTTGAGTTTTGTTTTCTATCTTTGTCTTGAGTTTTGTTTTCTATCTTTGTCATGAGTTTTGTTTTCTATCTTTGTCTTGAGTTTTGTTTTCTATCTTTGTCTTGAGTTTTGTTTTCTATCCTTGTCATGAGTTTTGTTTTCTATCTTTGTCTTGAGTTTTGTTTTCTATCTTTGTCATGAGTTTTGTTTTCTATCTGTGTCTTGAGTTTTGTTTTCTATCTTTGTCTTGAGTTTTGTTTTCTATCTGTCTTGAGTTTTGTTTTCTATCTTTGTCTTGAGTTTTGTTTTCTATCTTTGTCTTGAGTTTTGTTTTCTATCTTTGTCATGAGTTTTGTTTTCTATCTTTGTCTTGAGTTTTGTTTTCTATCTTTGTCTTGAGTTTTGTTTTCTATCTGTCTTGAGTTTTGTTTTCTATCTTTGTCTTGAGTTTTGTTTTCTATCTTTGTCTTGAGTTTTGTTTTCTATCTGTCTTGAGTTTTGTTTTCTATCTGTCTTGAGTTTTGTTTTCTATCTGTGTCTTGAGTTTTGTTTTCTATCTGTGTCTTGAGTTTTGTTTTCTATCTTTGTCATGAGTTTTGTTTTCTATCTTTGTCTTGAGTTTTGTTTTCTATCTTTGTCTTGAGTTTTGTTTTCTATCTGTCCCTGAGTTTTGTTTTCTATCTTTGTCATGAGTTTTGTTTTCTATCTGTCATGAGTTTTGGTTTCTATCTTTGTCATGAGTTTTGTTTTCTATCTTTGTCATGAGTTTTGTTTTCTATCTTTGTCTTGAGTTTTTGTTTTCTATCTGTCTTGAGTTTTGTTTTCTATCTGTCTTGAGTTTTGTTTTCTATCTGTGTCTTGAGTTTGTTTTCTATCTTTGTCATGAGTTTTGTTTTCTATCTTTGTCTTGAGTTTTGTTTTCTATCTTTGTCTTGAGTTTTGTTTTCTATCTGTCATGAGTTTTGTTTTCTATCTTTGTCATGAGTTTTGTTTTCTATCTTTGTCATGAGTTTTGTTTTCTATCTGTCATGAGTTTTGTTTTCTATCTTTGTCATGAGTTTTGTTTTCTATCTTTGTCTTGAGTTTTGTTTTCTATCTGTGTTGAGTTTTGTTTTCTATCTTTGTCTTGAGTTTTGTTTTCTATCTGTCTTGAGTTTTGTTTTCTATCTTTGTCTTGAGTTTTGTTTTCTATCTTTGTCTTGAGTTTTGTTTTCTATCTTTGTCTTGAGTTTTGTTTTCTATCTTTGTCTTGAGTTTTGTTTTCTATCTGTCATGAGTTTTGTTTTCTATCTTTGTCATGAGTTTTGTTTTCTATCTTTGTCTTGAGTTTTGTTTTCTATCTGTGTCTTGAGTTTTGTTTTCTATCTTTGTCATGAGTTTTGTTTTCTATCTGTCATGAGTTTTGTTTTCTATCTTTGTCATGAGTTTTGTTTTCTATCTTTGTCATGAGTTTTGTTTTCTATCTGTCATGAGTTTTGTTTTCTATCTGTCATGAGTTTTGTTTTCTATCTTTGTCTTGAGTTTTGTTTTCTATCTTTGTCATGAGTTTTGTTTTATATCTTTGTCATGAGTTTTGTTTTCTATCTTTGTCATGAGTTTTGTTTTCTATCTGTGTCATGAGTTTTGTTTTCTATCTGTGTCATGAGTTTTGTTTTCTATCTTTGTCTTGAGTTTTGTTTTCTATCTTTGTCTTGAGTTTTGTTTTCTATCTTTGTCTTGAGTTTTGTTTTCTATCTTTGTCATGAGTTTTGTTTTATATCTTTGTCATGAGTTTTGTTTTCTATCTTTGTCTTGAGTTTTGTTTTCTATCTTTGTCTTGAGTTTTGTTTTCTATCTTTGTCTTGAGTTTTGTTTTCTATCTTTGTCTTGAGTTTTGTTTTCTATCTTTGTCATGAGTTTTGTTTTCTATCTGTGTTGAGTTTTGTTTTCTATCTTTGTCTTGAGTTTTGTTTTCTATCTTTGTCATGAGTTTTGTTTTATATCTGTCTTGAGTTTTGTTTTCTATCTTTGTCTTGAGTTTTGTTTTCTATCATTGTCTTGAGTTTTGTTTTCTATCTTTGTCTTGAGTTTTGTTTTCTATCTTTGTCTTGAGTTTTGTTTTCTATCATTGTCTTGAGTTTTGTTTTCTATCTTTGTCTTGAGTTTTGTTTTCTATCTTTGTCATGAGTTTTGTTTTCTATCTGTCTTGAGTTTTGTTTTCTATCTGTGTCGAGTTTTGTTTTCTATCTGTGTCTTGAGTTTTGTTTTCTATCTTTGTAATGAGTTTTGTTTTCTATCTTTGTCCTGAGTTTTGTTTTCTATCTTTGTCATGAGTTTTGTTTTCTATCTTTGTTTTGAGTTTTGTTTTCTATCTTTGTCTTGAGTTTTGTTTTGTATCTTTGTCTTGAGTTTTGTTTTCTATCTTTGTCTTGAGTTTTGTTTTCTATCTTTGTCTTGAGTTTTGTTTTCTATCTTTGTCTTGAGTTTTTTTTCTATCTTTGTCTTGAGTTTTGTTTTCTATCTTTGTCTTGAGTTTTGTTTTCTATCTTTGTCTTGAGTTTTGTTTTCTATCTTTGTCTTGAGTTTTGTTTTCTATCTTTGTCTTGAGTTTTGTTTTCTATCTTTGTCTTGAGTTTTGTTTTCTATCTTTGTCTAGAGTTTTGTTTTCTATCTTTGTCGTGAGTTTTGTTTTCTATCTTTGTCTTGAGTTTTGTTTTCTATCTTTGTCTTGAGTTTTGTTTTCTATCTTTGTCTTGAGTTTTGTTTTCTATCTTTGTCTTGAGTTTTGTTTTCTATCTTTGTCTTGAGTTTTGTTTTCTATCTTTTTTCTTGAGTTTTGTTTTCTATCTTTGTCTTGAGTTTTGTTTTCTATCATTGTCTTGAGTTTTGTTTTCTATCTTTGTCTTGAGTTTTGTTTTCTATCTTTGTCATGAGTTTTGTTTTCTATCTTTGTCTTGAGTTTTGTTTTCTATCTGTGTCGAGTTTTGTTTTCTATCTGTGTCTTGAGTTTTGTTTTCTATCTTTGTAATGAGTTTTGTTTTCTATCTTTGTCCTGAGTTTTGTTTTCTATCTTTGTCATGAGTTTTGTTTTCTATCTTTGTTTTGAGTTTTGTTTTCTATCTTTGTCTTGAGTTTTGTTTTGTATCTTGTCTTGAGTTTTGTTTTCTATCTTTGTCTTGAGTTTGTTTTCTATCTTGTCTTGAGTTTTGTTTTCTATCTTTGTCTTGAGTTTTGTTTCTATCTTTGTCTTGAGTTTTGTTTTCTATCTTTGTCTTGAGTTTTTTTTTCTATCTTTGTCTTGAGTTTTGTTTTCTATCTTGTCTTGATTTTGTTTTCTATCTTTGTCTTGAGTTTGTTTTCTATCTTTGTCTTGATTTGTTTTCTATCTTTGTCTAGAGTTTTGTTTTCTATCTTGTCGTGAGTTTTGTTTCTATCTTGTCGTGAGTTTTGTTTCTATCTTTGTTTGAGTTTGTTTCTATCTTTGTCTTATTTTTTTTCTACTTTGTCTGAGTTTTGTTTTCTATCTGTCATGAGTTTGTTTTCTATCTTTGTTGAGTTTTGTTTTCTATCTTTGCATGAGTTTTTGTTTTATCTTTGTCTTGGTTTGTTTTCTATCTGTGTCGAGTTTTGTTTCTTCGTTCTAGTTTGTTTTCTATCTTGTCATAGTTTTGTTTTCATCTTTGTCCTGATTTTTTTTTCTATCTTTGTCTGAGTTTGTTTTCTATCTTTGTTTGAGTTTTGTTTTCTATCTTTGTCTGAGTTTGTTTTCTATCTTTGCATGAGTTTTTTTTCTATCTTTTTCATGAGTTTTTTTTCTTTGTCTTGAGTTTGTTCATCTTTGTCAGAGTTTTGTTTTCTATCTTTGTCTTGAGTTTTGTTTTCTATCTTTGTCTTGAGTTTTGTTTTCTATCTTTGTCTTGAGTTTTGTTTTCTATCTTTGTCATGAGTTTTGTTTTCTATCTTTGTCACGAGTTTTGTTTTCTATCTTTGTCTTGAGTTTTGTTTGGTCTTTTTTTATTTTTTTATTCTACTCCTATTTTTCTTTTTTTTCTTTTGATAAGTTGTTAGAAAAAATATGAACAAAAATAGCAATATCAGTTGTAATGCTGGTGAAATTGTAATCATTATTGCAATGCTCATTATTACTATTACTTCCATATCTCTCTCTCTCTCTTCTCTCTCTCTCTCTCTCCTCTCTCTCTCTCTTCTCTCTCTCTCTCTCTCTCTCTCTCTCTCTCTCTCTCTCTCTCTCTCTCTCTCTCTCTCTCTCTCTCTCTCTCTCAGCCGTGGGGGGAGAGAGTTCAGAGGCGTCTAAGTTTTTGCTGTGTGTGTGTGTGTGTGTGTGTGTGTGTGTGTGTGTGTGTGTGTGTGTGTGTGTGTGTGTGTGCGTATATATGCGTGTGTGTGTATATGTGTGTGTGCATGTGTGTGTGTGTGTGTGCGTGCATGTGTGTGTTGTTGTGTGTGTGTGTGTGTGTGTGTGTGTGTGTGTGTGTGTGTGTGTGTGTGTGTGTGTGTGTTGTTTCTTTTCTCCGGCCTTAAATTTCAGCAGACAGAGGAGACAGTTTCTATCACGTAGTAATCACATTAACCCTATTTTTTCCCTCGAACCCACCGATTGCGAAAAGGTGTTATTCAGGTGTGTGTGTGTGTGTGTGCGTGTGTGCGTGTGTGTGTTCCTATTAGTGGATGATACCTTCTCTTCACGTATCTAACAATAGTAGTTTCACAATAAGAACTGCAATGGTACGTACTATTCCAAAACCCTCTTAAGTACAACTATATATATAAGGTTGATAATAGAATGATAGTGATAAAAGATGATAATGATAAAAGGTTGATAAGGTTGATAATAGAAGAATTAATCCACTCATTGTATTCTTGTATACAATAGAATGCATAATGTATCTTAGTATGGAAATAATTTATTGTGTGTTTTATGTATATGTGTTAGTCTCGTCAGTTTTTTCACTTAATTGATAGTGTTCAAGTTATTTATATGTAGACTAATTATATATGATGATGAGTATTATGTATGTAGTTTGGGTTTGTGTATGTGTATAAAAATTTCTTTTTTCTTTTTATCGTAAAGGGAAAAGCAAATATTTTTTTTTTTTTTTTTTTTCTTTTTTTTTTTTTCTCTCTCTCTCTTCTCTCCCTCTCTCTCTCCCCTTTTCTCCCTCTCCTCTCTCTCTCTTCTCTCCTCTCTCCCTCTCTCTCTCTCCCCTCTCTCTCTCTCTCTCTCTTACACAACCAACCCGGGGGGTAAAACAGGTGCAGAGGGAAAAAGGTACCCGAAAATATTGGGGGGAGAGAGAGAGAGAGAGAGAGAAAAAAAAAAAAAAGGGGGGGGTGGATGGAGGGGCCCGAGGAGGGAAAAGGGTAGGAGAGGGGTGAAGTGGGGTGGATGGAGGAAGGGCGAGTAGTTGTGAATATTTTGGGGAAGAGAGAGAGAGAGGGGAGGGGAGGAGAGGAGAGAGAGAGGAGAGAGAGAGAGAGAAGAGGAGAGGAGAGAGAGAGAGAGAGAGAGAGGGTTTCATCCCCCACACGTACCCTTGTAGACTTACTGTACTCACTCTTCTAACACACACACAACCACACACCACGCACACCAATACACACACACAACCCCCACACAACACACACACACACACACACACCCACACCCCACACCACACACACACCACACCACACACACAACACACAATACAAGTTTGGGCTCTGTATCGTGATCATTTCCCAAAAGGGGTTACGTTTACGTTACACACACACACACACACGCACACATACTTGCAGACTGTCCTGAATCCTATAGTCATCATATATCCCTGTGTTGTGTGTGTGTGTGTGTGTGGTGTGTGTGGTTTGGTGGTTTGGGTGTGTACGTAAGGGTGCCGTTTTCAGCCAAAAGTCAAGAGGTAAACAACAGAAACGTTTTTTCCTTTGTCCCCTTTAGAGAGAAAGGAGGAGAGGGGGAAAGAGAGAGAGAGGAGAGAGAGAGAGAGAGAGAGAGAGAAGTTGACTTCCCAAAGTTTCAGTAATTTCATTTTTTTTTTGTGATTGTTTTTATTGTAAAATTTTTCCCAAAAATTTTTTTTTCTTTTGTTCCCTCCTCCTCCCCCTTTCCCCCCTCCTCCTTACTCCTCTCCTCCTCCCCCTCCTCCTCCCAATAACTTTTAATCTTATCCAAACTATGAACTATAATTCAAGCGTTTTTACTTTTTTTTTTACTTTTCTCGTCTTTATGTCTCTCCCACTCTATCCTATCTTCTCTCTCCCTATCCCTTCTTCTCTCTTCCCTCTGGATAACATTCCACACACGCCTCACGTTAATTAGATGTCATTAAGATCCCCCTTCCCCCGCTCTCCCTCTCCCAACAGGAACTACCACGTGTAGGCCTCGCAGCCTCTTGTAGCTTCCTTATTTTCTTATGTTCTTATGTTCTCCCCTCTCTTCTCCTCTCCCTCAAGCTCCTATCTGTCCCTTCTTAAAAAATTAAATTCTACTTCTTCCCATGCCCCC
This sequence comes from Chionoecetes opilio, assembly GCA_016584305.1. NCBI lineage: Eukaryota > Metazoa > Arthropoda > Malacostraca > Decapoda > Majidae > Chionoecetes > Chionoecetes opilio. The sequence goes on from JACEEZ010001905.1 coordinate 167,295, forward strand.
GATCACAGAGAAAAAATCTCTCTCTCTTCTCTTTCTCTCTTCTTCTCTCTCTCCTCTCTTCCCCTCTCTTTCTCTTCTCTCCCCTCTTCTCTCTCTCTCTCTCTCTCTCTCTCTCTCTCTCTCTCTCTTTTTTCCTGTCCTTTTATATTCTTTTCTTTTCCCTCACTTGAATTTTTTGGTTCCTTCCTCGCGTTATATCCACTTCCTTATCCATCTCTATTTTTTTCTCTCTCTCCTTCACCTCTTTTTCCCCTTCCCCCCCCTCACCACTTACAGACCTCCCGGTCTTTTCTTTTTCCTCCCTTCATTGTTCTCCTAGGAGTCTTTCTTTCTTCCTCTCTCTCCTCTCTCTTCTTCCTCTTCTCTCTCCCCTTTCTCTCTCTTCTCTCTCTCCTCTCTCTCTCTCTTTTTTTTATTTTTTTTCAAACAATACATAGGGTTTTGAATGGGCTACAAATTGAAAAGGGGGTTGTGAAGGCATTACTTATAGTGGCAAAAGGAAAAGCTTCTCTCTTCTCTCTCTCTCTCTCCTCTCTCTCTCTCTCTCTTCTCTCTCTCCTCTCTCTCTTTCTCTCTTCTCTCTCTCTCCCCTTTTTTACTTTCATACCCCTTTTTTTTCTTTCTTTTCCTTCTCTCCTTTTTCTTCCTTTTTTCAACCCTGTTCTTTCATTTTTTGTCGGCTTTATCTATACTACTTCTTTCGCTTACTGCCGTCTCCTTTCTCTCCCTTTGTCCCTCCTTCCTTTCCCTTCCCTCTCTTTGTTTTCTTTCATCTCTCCCTCTTCTATCCCTTCTCATTCTTCTTTCAAGCATTATTTTTCTCTTCTATCTGCCCCGTTTTTCTGCCTTGTTTTCTTTTACTTGTGTTTTTCTCTATGCATTGGTTTTTGGTGTTCCCTTACCTTTAAATAATTTTAGTTCTAGAAAATGTTGGGAAGGTATTACAGTAAAGGTTGGTAAAGGTCTCTCTCTCTTTCTCTCTTTTTTTTTTTCTTTTTTTTTTTTTTTTCTCTCTCTCTCTCTCTTTCTCTCTCTCTCTCTCCCCTCTCTTCTTTTCCCTCTCCCCTCTCTCTCTCTCTCTCTCTCTCTCTCTCTCTCTCTCTCACGAAGCCCGCCCACAATAACACGTAATGGGCGGTGAGTGGGCGGAGTGGGAGGGAAGGGCAAAGAAAGGGGCGGTTGGGGGTTAAAAAAGGGGAGAGAGGGAGAGAGAGAGAGAGAGAGAGAGAGAGGGAGAGAGAGAGAGAGAAGAGAGAGGGGGAGAGAGAGAGAGAGAGAGATAATTATAGATGAATATATAGCACACAAAAGACAGACAGGTAAAAGGACAGACAGATAGAAAAACAAACAAGCTTGAATACTGAGGCATAAACAGAGACGGAAGAAAATCGAAAATAAAAACATTAAAAATAAAAACTTTAAAAAATAGGAGTTATTAAAAAAAAAAGGAAAAATGACTCAAAAAAAAAGAAGGAAAAATCACTCCAAAAAAAAAAAAGGAAAAATGACAAAAAAAAAGAAGGAAAAATGACTCCAAAAAAAAAAAGGAAAAATGACCACAAAAAAAAAAAAAGACTCCAAAAAAAAAAAAGGAAAAATGACTCCAAAAAAAAAAGGAAAAATGACTCCAAAAAAATAAAGGAAAAATGACCAAAAAAAAAAAGGAAAAATGACTCCAAAAGAAAAGGAAAAATTACTCCAAAAAAAAAAAAAAGGAAAAATGACTCCAAAGGAAAAATGACCCCCCCCAAAAAAAGGAAAAATGACTCCAAAAAAAAAAAAAAACGTCATTATGAAAACTTAAATGAAGTCGTTTTTTTTGTCCTTTTTTTCCAGTTTTTTTTTTTTTTTTTTTTTAATTTTTTTTTATTTTTTTTATTTTTTTATATAAAGCTTACCAGTGATGAGTGTGATTATCGTGTATGTATGTGTCTCATGTAACCACAGTGGACTGCTAACTTTATGTCCTTCAGTGAGGGACTAAACTCATTCAGTATTCTCTTTAGCATCGCGAAGCTTTACTTCGACTTGAGAGAGAAGACAGCCGTGCCCCTTGGAATGATTTTCCCCCTCCTTCCCCCCCCCCTTCTTGGGTCTCTCTCTCCCTCTCTCTCTCTCTCTCTCTCTCTCTCTCCTTTTCTATCTCTCTCTCTCTCTTCTCTCCTCTTCTCTCTTCCCCTCTATCTTCTCTCTTCTCTCCTCTCTCGTCTCTCTCTCTCTTCCTCTCATTTTTCTCTCCTCTCTCCTTTTCTCCTCTCTCCTTACCATCCCAAACCGTCTTCTTCCTCCTCTCCCAGCATAGTCTTCCTCTTCCGCCTTCCATCTGAAAGAGAGAGAGAGAGAGAGAGAGAGAGAGAGAGAGAGAGAGAAGACAAACTACACCATCCCTATCAAAATCTCTATCAACATCAACATTATCATCACGACTCTATTCATTCTCCGTCCCATAACTCCTCATTTACCTGCTGTCATGTCTACCTACCTGTTATTACTCTCTCATTAGGTGCCAGGTACGCCCTTATAGCACCTTGAAGAGCAGGTGAGCCTTTACCTGGCTAAGGGCGCCCCGCTACCCCTAGAGTATGCAAATAGGGCTCACTCGAGGACCTTATAATATGATAGCCTTGAATTACGTCTCGCATTTGCATGATAAAAGGGATTATGTCAACTGAAAAGGCTATAGAGAGAGAGAGAGAGAGAGAGAGA
>JACEEZ010001905.1:172500-227500 GCA_016584305.1 Chionoecetes opilio
GGGGCGTGAAGGTACCATGGTCGACTTGCAGGATCCTATCGCCATAGGCCCTTATCTTCTCCAGCTCGTTCCTGTGGTGGACAGCCTCGAGGGAGAGCTCACGATGGGAGGCGGCCATCGGGTCGAAGATCCGGATGTCCAAAAAGGTCCGCTGCCCTCTGGTCCAGAATCCCCGAGCACAGATGTCCACGCGAGCCTCAGGGGCAGTATTGGCTGTCCTGTACCGCAGGAGTTCCCCATCTAGAGGCAGAAGGGTTGGCTCGGTGGAGACGTCTTGGCACACCTCCCTGAACATGCTGGCTGTCAGGTCCCTCACCTCGTCGTGCCTGATACACACGAATCCCCCCTTTTTGCACGTCATGGTGTGGTCTACGTTGTTGGGGGATCCACACACACAGGTGTTGGGGAGTCCTTCCACTGGCCAGCCGTACCTCAGAGCAACGGCATCGACAAATTCTTGTTTGTTGAGGTTGAAGCCCTTTGCTCTGATTGGTAGTGATGTTAGCCAGTTGGACGCTCCCGTCTCCTGTGCGATGTGGATTTTTCTCACGGTGTCTGGAGGCAGGATGGTCGAAAGGTGTTCAAGGCTGGTCTTCTGCCCTTGCTGCCTGTCTCGTGAGAATCGTTTCTTTTGCTCAGCGATCACACTTTGGTCGATTTAACCTTGTGCGTCCTGAGCGATGATCATATCCGTGAGGGATCTGGTAAGGTTGATGGAGTTGAGGTTCTCCACCTCAGCCACCTTCTCAGGAGAGGTGATTCCCATCCCGCCTAGTCTTGGAGGGAGTTCGAGCAACGCCCTCGCGTCATTCCCCAGGACGGGAGATCTCATTAACGCTGGTATGAAGGTGTTCTTTATAGATTCCTCCAGCGGTCTGAGGAGAGGGCTGATGTCCGGGATGGTGCGCATGGCGAAGTTCCACCGATGTTGCAGGCCATGCGTGTATGCCGCGTAGGCTGCGTGAGGCTCGGTCTTGGCCATGGCTGACAGGACATCGACCTCGTGTACCCACTCAGACACTTTCTCTCCGACGTACTCCTTCTTACTACTACTACTACTACTACTACTACTACTACTACTACTACTACTACTACTACTACTACTACTACTACTATTACTACCACCACCACCACCACCACTTTTCAAGCACGCAATGGCTCGCTAATCACCTCCACTTTCTCCTCATGGCCCGGGCCGCATATTCGCGATTTGTGTACCACTCCGGCACTCCGATTCAAGGGTGGACGTGTGGTGTGTGCAGTGATTCAAGTGTAGAGCTGAGAACGGCTTAAAAAGATATTTCAAAACCAATTATCGAAAAACTAAGTCCAGATTCGTGATCAGCACGTACGAAAGCTTATAGGAAGCAAGTGTTATCAAAATCTGGTGAAAAACAAAATTTGGCCAAATTTTAAAGGCGTATTTTAAAGGCCTAATTGAGCCTTGGAAAATGGCGTGAAAAACGTATTTCCATTAATATCTCAAGAACCGCAGCAGCTAGGCGAAAATGGTATAGAGTATAAACGACTCAGCTTGCGACTGTGGTCCCTCTGGTATAAACGGATTAAAATTTCATCTATAAATAATCCAATAAATCAAAGTTTTGTGAAGGTCAAAAACTTATTATATCTCAAAAACTTGATTTGCTAAGAAAGAACGGATAGATGCACAGGGCAGATCTCATTAAGCTGGACATAATTTATTCATGTCCATTGTCGTCTAGGGTCAATAGTTTCATTGTAAAATGGATAAAACCAAATCAAGCCAGATTTTTGGTTTATTTTGGAGCCCCAAATGTTGAAAACTTGTATTTTCATACATACGTGAAATTCTTGTTAATAAGAATTGTACATCTTTCGATGTGCAATAATACTTGTTATATAATATTTCCCTCAAAGAAGAATAGTTCTTTGTGAACAGGGCGTAACAAATATTTTTACAGGGATGAATAAGCTGAGCACGGGTATATGTATATTCCTGCTGTACGTATATTCGCTCTCTCTCTCTCTCTCTCTCTCTCTCTCTCTCTCTCTCTCTCTCTCTCTCTCTCTCTCTCTCTCTCTCTCTCTCTCTCTCTCTCTCTCTCTCGAATATAGCAGGATTGTACTTCTAGCAATAGATTCTTACTTTAATTCTTAAATTTTTAATTCAATTAATTTCCTTAATTTATTTATTGTTTTCTTTATTTCATTTTCTCTATATTTGGTCATTTAATATATATTAATTTTTTTTTTTTTTTTTATTTAAACAGCTTACATAATGGTTGACATGGGGCTACAAATTGATAAGGAGGTTGATGAAGGCATTAAGTGGCAGAAGCTAAAGAAGTCCCCTGTCCCAGGGACATCTATCCGAAAGCTATGCCTTGTAAGATAATAACTAAGTAACTGTTAAGTAACACTGTAAGTACACAGTGTTACAGGCTGAGGGTCACTTTCCGTCACAGGCACTTGTCAGGCGCACTATTGACACGTACACTGTATGTCACTGTGTCTACTAAGTGTCAATGTGTGTCACTATGTGTGTGTCACTGTGTCACTGTGTGTCACTAATGACACGACACTGTATCACGCCTTACGGTCACTAAGGCGGATGTAAGCGGCACCATCTGTGGACCGCCACCTTGCCCTGCTAGGTGTTCAAGGCCACGACATCCACCTCAACCGTGAAGGAGTTCCACAGTGTCGCCGTGGCCCAAGTAAAGGCTCGCTGGCGTTCTCTTTCTCTCTCTCTCTCTCTCTCTCTCTCTCTCTCTCTCTCTCTCTCTCTTCTCTCTCTCTCCTCTCTCTCTCTCTCTCTCTCTCGATGCCTATAGGATAATGAAGACACAAGCATTTACAAGAACTTACTAAAAATACCTTAATTACTTGCCTTCCGTACAGATCTAAATCCTCTTCCCTTTAATTGTTGTTTTACGGGATTTTTTTCTCCCTTTGAGTCTCAATTGAATGACAAATAAATTATGGTGTGACGAACCTAAACATAATTTTTTACACGGATACTTTGAGCAGGGTTAATTCTCTCTCTCTCTCCTCTCCTCTCTCTCTCTCTCTCTCTCTCTCTCTCTCTCTCTCTCTCTCTCTCTCTCTCTCTCTCTCTCTCTCTCTCTCTCTCTCTCTCTCTCTCTCTCTCTCTCTCTCTCTCTCTCTCTCTCTCTCTCTCTCTCTCGTCGCCTATAGTGTGTGTTGGTATTTTGATCCAATTACAACGGATCTTCATGGGATAAGAAAACTGTTCACTAAGCCGATACCTCCTCCTCCTCCTCCTCCTCCTCCTCCTCCTCCTCTCCTCCTCCTCCTCCTCCTCCTCCTCTCCTCCTCCTCCTCCTCCTCCTCCTCCTCCATAGCAGATACCCTCGCTATGGACCAATAGGTCTCCTGGTGTCTGTTACTCCTATGTAATCCTATGTAATCCTCCTCCTCCTCGTTTCTTTCCTTTTTCCCCCTTAATACCAACACCACCATTACTACTACTACTACTACTACTACTACTACTGCTACTGCTACTACTACTACTACTACTACTACTACTACTGCTACTACTACTACTACTACTACTACTACTGCTACTACTACTACTACTACTACTACTACTACTACTTCTACAATAATCACCGATAACAAGAAAAACAATAACTATTACTGTTGCTACAACATTACGAGTACAAATAATACAAATTCGATCATTACTATCACCATTACGTACTACTACTACTACTACTACTACTACTACTACTACTACTACTACTACTACTACTACTACTACTACTACTACTACTACTACTACTATTATATGGAATGGTCTTCAAGGATCTTATACAGAAATCGATGCTGGTGTAAGACAAGGAGGAATTTTGTCGCCATTACTATTTAAATTATATATTGATGATCTGGCGCGGTACCAAAATTTTGGTGGTGCGTTACGCGGTACTGCGATACCTCAGCATGCCCAGTGCGTTAAGCGGTACTGTGGTACTTTTTCAGGGCCCCCTGGTGCGTTCCGCGGTACTGCGGTACTGCGGTAGCGTTACCTGGTTTTTAAGGCGGTACTACCGCAGCGGTACTGCGATACCAGAAAAAAATTGCTGTGCGATACCAAAAACACCTAGAGCGGACACACACACACACACACACACACACACACACACACACACACACACACACACACACACACACACACACACACACACACACACACACACACACACACTTTCGCTTATATTATTATAGATTCAACTTTTTGATAAAAATAGATGTAGAGGAAAGGCTTCAAAGTTTTTACAGTAAATTTAACACTGTCTTGCGTAAGTTTAAAGGAATAAATTCAAAAGCATTACTTTTTCTTTTCAAGTCATACTGTATCTAGGGTCTTCAAATGTGAATTTTATGTAGGTAAGCTTAACTCGAGTTATATGTTTAAAACATTTGAGATAGTTTATACAAATGCACTTTAGAACATTTTAGGATGTCCTTTGTTAACCAGTAATCACAGTATTGCCAGAGAGTGTAACATGCTTTTATTAAAACATCATGTAACAACAGTTCAAGCTAGATATTTTAGATCTTTAAGCAAGAAAAATTATTCTGTTTATATTTTGAACAAACCTTTGTTTTTTGAGGGTATGTCTTTAAAATCTTTTTTAAGTTTTTTTATTCAGAATTTATAAAATAACTTTTTTAGATAATAGCATGGATATAATTTTAGCAAGAATTACTTGGGTTCAGAACCATGAAAATATGAGAGGAGTTCCACTTCCTTTAAATTCATGATAATTTTTTTTGTGTGTGTGATATCTATAATAATATAAGCGAAAGTGTGTGTGTGTGTCTGTCTGTGTGTGTGTGTCCGCTCTAGGTTCCGCCCCCCGTGGCGGAATCCCATCATATGGCACAGTTTTGGAACCAGGTTGACCAGGGGAAGGTTTTAAGCCCACTTATGAGATGATCCGATCACTTTTTTTATTTTATTTTTATTTTAGCAGCCTATTAGCGAGAATTGTGAGAAAAAAAAGTGGGTTGCGAGAATTGAGGAAACCTTGATGGTGATGGGTAATGGGTGAGTGAATGGGTGGGGTGATGGGTAATGGGTGTGGGGTGATGGGTGGGGGGTGATGGGTGATGGGTGAGGGAATAGGTGGGGGGTGATGGGTGAGTGAATGGGTGTGTGGTGATGGGTAATGGGTGAGTGAATAGGTGTGTGGTGATGGGTAATGGGTGAGTGAATGGGTGGGGGGTGATGGGTAATGGGTGAGTGAATGGGTGGGGGGTAATGGGTGAGTGAATGGGTTGGGGATGCTGTGAATGGGTTGGCGTTAATACATACATTTCTACATCCAAGATTTCAGGAAAGCTAGAAGGGGCTATCTGGAAAGTCTGTGTTTGGTGGGCCTGGCCCACCAAACACAGGTGGTGGGCCAAAGGCCCACCAATAACCCTCCGCAGGAGCTAGCCAAAAAGTTCGCCCGGAGGGCGGCTTTGCGGCTAGTGTAATATACAACTCCTTGTATATTATGCAATAAAGATGATGATGATGATGACTACTACTACTACTACCACTACAACTATTACTACTACTACTACTACTACTACTACTACTACTACTACTACTACTACTACTATTACTACTACTACTACTACTACTACTACTACTTTTACTACTACTACCACTACTACTACTACTACTACTACTACTACTACTACTACTACTTCTACTGCCACAACTACTACTACTATTACTACTACTACTACTTCTACTGCCACAACTACTACTACTATTACTACTACTACTACTTCTACTGCCACAACTACTACTACTATTACTACTACTACTACTTCTACTGCCACAACTACTACTACTACCTTACTTCTTCCTTAGTTAATATTCTCAATATTCATCTGCAACCCTGACCCGCACTCCAAGCACAGCAATGTTTTGGTGTTAACATGCCGGGCACGCACGCACGCACGCACACACACACACACACACACACACACACACACACACACAACACACAACACACACACAACACATACACACACACACACACCACACACACACACACACCACACACACACACACACACACACACACACATGCTAGTAGTAGTAGTAGTAGTAGTAGTAGTAGTAGTAGTAGCGGTAGTAGTAGTAGTAGTAGTAGCGGTAGTAGTAGTAGTAGTAGTAGTAGTAGTAGTAGTAGTAGTAGTAGTAGTAGCGGTAGTAGTAATAATAATAGTAGTAGTAGTAGTAATGGTAGTAGTAATAATAGTAGTAGTACGTAGTAGTAACTATAATAGTGGAAAGCTAGCACTATAATAACAGGAGGGGAGAGAGGAGAGGAAAACGTCCACCAGCCTCGCAGCCACCCACCCGCACATGCAACCATTCTGGGTGTGGAGGAGATTGACAAAGGAGGAGGAGGAGGAGGAATTTTCTCTCTTCAGACGTGCTTCTCCGATTAACGTAATGAATGATCCGTCCTACCAGCTGCTCTCTCTCTCTCTCTCTCTCTCTCTCTCTCTCTCTCTCTCTCTCTCTCTCTCTCTCTCTCTCTCTCGTCGGTTTTCGTTGGTTAATTAGCATATTGGCGGCACGTTTTCGGCTTTGTCTTTTGGTAAACACATTTTTTTTTTTACCTCCCAATTTTCCGCTGTCCTTTGTGGCTTGCTGCGGCTTGGCGTGGGGCGGTGTGTCGTGTTTTCGGCGTCGTAAAGCTTTGATGGAAACGAGGGACAAGGGGGGGTGGTCAAGGTGGAAGGGGGAGTGGTCATAGTTAAGGAAGGGAAGAGAAAGTTAGGGAGGGTAACGATGGAGGAAAGGTGTGAGGGTTAGTGTAGGTGGTGGTGTACTATTTACTACTACTACTACTACTACTAACTACTACTACTACTACTACTACTACTATATCACCTTTATAACTACAACTACTGCTGCTGTTGTTATTGTTATCACTGCTACTACTACTACTACTACTACTACTCTACTACTACTACTACTACTATACTACTACTACTACCTTTAGAACTACAACTACTGCTGCTGTTGTTATTGTTATCACTGCTACTACTATACTGCTACTACTATTACTACTACTACTACTAACTACTACTACTACTATTAATAATAATACTTTTACTATTGTTGTTCCTACCACTACCACATTTACTACTACTACTGCTGGTACTACTGCTTGCACAACTACTACTACCACTACCTTCCGCACCACTGTTACTGTTACTGACCACCACCACCACTACCATCATGTTCCTCGATACCACTTAGCTGTTTAGGATGTGGTGGTGATGGTGGTGGTGCTGGTTTTCGTGATAGGTGAAGCATATGTGTGTACCAGGAAGGATCGTTCAAGGGTATACTAAAAACCTGCTGGAGAGAGAGAGAGAGAGAGAGAGAGAGAGAGAGAGAGAGAGAGAGAGAGAGAGAGAGAGAGAGAGAGAGAGAGAGAGAGAGAGAGAGAGAAAAAACAACAACAACGATAATGTCTGTTTTGGGGAAGGTGTAAAAATGCCATGAAGCCTCAAGTTCTACGTTTTTATTCCTCCTTCCCTTTCCCCCCTTCCCCCTTCCCCTCTTCCCCTTTTACCCTCTTCCCCCTTCCCCCCTTCTCCCTTCCCCCCCTAGCCCCTACCTCATCCATGGAGTATTGAGTATTGTGATGCGACGCACGAATATACGAGTAGGCTGGCAACCTCAATTCAGCCATGAGGCTTAAACCTGGGTACCCAAGCAGGGAACAGGATCAACAGGTGTAGTGGTAGTGTAGTCTTGCGTCTCGCCTAGGAAGGCATGATGCTTCTTCTCGGTACCTCATCGGTAACCTAACAACTTTGTCCTCCTTCTTCTCCTTCTCCTTCCTCCATTCCCTGTTTAAGAGATGTGAGGAGAGAGAGAGAGAGAGAGAAGAGAGAGAAGAGAGAGAGAGAGAGAGAGAGAGAGAGAGAGAGAGAGAGAGAGAGAGAGAGAGAGAGAATTTTGTCAGATGAATATTGGTCCCAAAGAAATATCAGGAAGTTTTTGATGAACATTTTGATGAATCGTGTGTAGAGGGTTAATATGGAAACAAGAGAAATAAGTATAATATTTTTGAAAAGAACAAGAAAATAGAAGTGGCATCTATGAAAAGAGTAGATTTCTATACATTATCGGTAAGTGTGGATTTTCTTGCGGATGCTGGTTTTTTGGGGGGTGGGTTGGGGTAGGTGGGTTCTGAGTGGAGCCTTGCAAAGTGTGGAGGCGTGGATATGTTGCTGGTGGAAGTGTGGATACGGTGGATTACAGGTGGTATTAGTTGTAGCATTATTAGTGGATACAGGTATTAGTTGTAGCATTATTAGTGGATAGGTTAGGTTAGGTTAGGTAGGTTAGGTAGGTTAGGTTAGGTATAGCATTGGTCGTCCTGTATCAATATTCTATGTCTTAAGTCTTGGTCAAGGTTTGTGTATTGATATTCATAGCTGTAGTAGTGGTGGTGGTGGTGGTAGTGGTGGTGGTGGTAGTGGTGGTGATGGTGGGTGGTGGTGGTAGTGGGGTGTGGTGGTGGTGGTGGTGGTGGTGGTTGGTGGCGGGGGTGTAGTGGGGTTGGTGTGTGGTGGTAGTGGTGGTGGTGGTAGTGGGGGTGATGGTTGGTGGGTGGTGGTAGTGGGGGTGGTAGTGGTGGTGGTGGTGGTGGTAGTGGTGGTGGTGGTGGTAGTGGTGGTGAGGTGATGGTGGTGGTGGTGTGGTGTGTGGTGAGTGGTAGTGGTAGTGGTAGTGGTGTGGTGGTGGTGGTGGTGGTGGTGGTGTGGTGTGGTGGTGGTGGTGGTGGTGGGTGGTGGTGGTAGGTGGTGGTGGTGTGTGGTGGTGGTGTGGGGGTGATGGTGGTAGTGGTGGTGGTGGTGGTGGTGGTGGTGGAGGTGGCGGTGGTGGTAGTGGGGTTGGTGTGGTGGTGGTAGTGGTGGTGGTGGTAGTGGGGGTGGGGTGGTGGTGGTGGTAGTGGGGGTGATGGTGGTGGTGGTGGTAGTGGTGGTGGTAGTGGGGTTGGTGGTGGTGGTGGTAGTGGGGGTGATGGTGGTGGTGGTGGTAGTGGGGGTGATGGTGGTAGTGGTGGTGGTGGGATTATTTATGTCCTTGGTATCATCTTCCTCACTCTTCTAGACTCCCACTCCCTTATAAATCCCCCAACAACCCATCCCCCAACACCCATCCCCCAACACCCATCCCCCAACACCAATCCCCCAACACCCAAACACCTATCCCCCAACACCAATCCCCCAACACCCATCCCCCAACACCCATCCCCCAACACCCGTATCCCTTAAAACCCTAACCTCAAATCCTTCCCCGTCTTTACTCCTTTCTACAATACCATAGACCACTGTATACCTGGACTGCGCACGGAATATCGGCCTGTCGCACAAGGGCCTGAAGTCGGAGGGCCGCTCAGATTCATATATACATATACGGATCATATAGACTGGTTTATCAGTATATATGATATACTGTAATCTTCGTAAATGTTTGTTCTATAATATTATTAAATAAAAAACAGTGAAACACGCTAAAGAAATGCCATTACGAGACTCTGAAGAAATATGCATGAACTTAATATTCACTTCAACTCTTCGCCATTTAAAACTTTGCGAGTCAACTTTTATCATGAAGGGTGTCAATAGAAGCGCTATTTTATTAGCTTTCCATTGCTATATTTCGTTATCTGATAAATGAATTAGAACCATGCATAAATTAGCGTTAAATAAATAAATAAAATCATCAATCTGGTAATTTTCCCGATTGATGATGTTATTTATTTACTTATATATTTCGTTTTCTGATAAATGAATTAGTACCGTGTATAAATTAGCGTTGACTAAATAAATAACATCATCAATCGGGAAAATTACCCGATTGATGATTTTATTTATTTATTTAACGCTAATTTATGCATGGTTCTAATTCATTTATCAGATAACGAAATATAGCAATGGAAAGCTAATACAATTGCGCTTCTATTGATACTCTTCATTATAAAAATTGACTCGCAAAGTTTTAAATGGCGAAGAGTTATGTGAATATTAAGTTCATGCATATTTCTTCATAGTCTCGTAATGGCATTTCTTTAGCGTGTTTTACTGTTTTTTATTTGATAATATTATAGAACAAACATTTACAAAGATTACAGTATATCATATATACTGATAAACCAGTCTATATGATAGTCCATAGACCACTATATCTCTTTGTCGGGCGCCCCGCGGGCCCCTATGCAGCCCCGCAATTCAAAACATTGTCGCGTGAACAGTCCAGGTATACAGTGGTCTATGACAATACCTAAACCATCCTTACATATTCTCTTACCTTACGTCCTCATTCTCTCTCTCCCTTCATTGTTATTCCCTTCCCACCTCTTCCTCATTCTCTTCTCTTTTAGCCCCTTCCTCATCTTATCATTCGTCTACCATGCACTTCCTGGCATTAAAACCTGTTCCTGTAACCTTCAAATAACCTCTACCTATCTCTCTTCGTCTTCCTCTCCTTTCTTCTTCCTTACTTCCCTCCTTCCTTTCCTTCCCTCCTTCCTTTCCTTCCCTCCTTCCTTTTCTTCTTTCTTTCTTTCCTTCCTTCCTTGCCTTCCTTCTTCCTTTCTTTCCTTTCCTTCCCTCCTTCCTTCCTTCCTTGCTACAGTATATCACCTTGGCATAGTTCTCAAATTAATGATCTAGACATGTCTAATACACGAATCGATGTATGTGTGTGTATGTGGGGTAAGGAATGGTGATGTATATGTGTAATAGTAATAGTAATAGTAATTTCTTTTTTCATGTGAGTGTATAATTATATCTCTTTACAGGCCAAACATGATAGGCTGGCGAGGGCTTTTGGTAGTGGTGGGGGTGATGGGGGTGGGTCTGATGGCCTATCCCCAACACCAGGACTCTCTTACTGCTGGCGCCCCCTCCTCCCAGCGGCACAAGAGGCAGCAGGAACCAGTAAATATCGATGACACCACGCTGATCTGTCTACTCTCTAATGATGACACAAGTGGTAACTCCTGTGGCCCTTCCCCTTTCGACCCCCCATCGCCCCCTCCCCCTCATGGTCCGACGCCCCCACCTCATGGCCCGACGCCCCCACCTCATGGCCCGACGCCCCCACCTCATGGCCCCCCTCCACCTCCCTCCTGCAGCTGCGTTCCCTACTGGCAATGCAAAGACAAAAAATCTGCCCCAGGTGAGAGAGAGAGAGAGAGAGAGAGAGAGAGAGAGAGAGAGAGAGAGAGAGAAAAAAAAAGCAAATAATCGTTAGAATTCAATTTATTCTTATATATTGCACTTTAGTATCATACAAAGGATTACAAAGGAAGAACAGACAGCATACAGCCCTACTAGGCTAAACGAGGCTGCCTGTGTGACTTCTTTCTATTTCTATATATGTTTTACGTGTTAGAGGTAAAAGACAAGCAAAGTTGGGAGTCAAGGTGGACAGTTAATATATTTAACTGTTATGATTTCTACTGTGAACCACTACTTAGCTTCAATTACTATTTATTTATTTTTCATTATTCACACACACACACACACACACACACACACACACACACACACACACACACACCACCGCGCGATGGTCAGGTTAATAGCGTGCTGGACTGCCATTATGTGGTAGCCGGTTCGAATCCTCACTGCTCCTGGGGATTTTCACTGACAAATTTGGGCGATTACTGTCCCCCTTGAGCAAGGGGATGGAGGTATATGGTGTTTGAGGTCCCAGCATTACCCGAAGATCGGTAATAATGAGCTCCAAGCTCGCACCGGGAGAGTGAAACTGGCGATCGCGAGTCCGACTCGCGTGGACAAGACCATGGGTGAATAACACACACACACACACACACACACATACACACATACACACACACACACACACACACACACACACACACACACACACACACACACACACACACACACACACACACACACACACAAGGGTACTCCGTGGTGTAAGGGATACCACGCTCAGTTCACAACCGAGAAGTCCCGAGTTCGATCCCCGGGCGGAGCGGAAACAGATGGGTTGCTTCCTTAAAACCCGAGCCCCTGTCCACCCAGCAGTGAATGGGTACCGGGTGTTAGCCGGGGTTTGTGACCTGCTCTCCGGGGTGGTGGCTTCGGCCAAAACTAAGCACTGAGGATGAATGATAAAAATGTTGATATGGAGACGGGGCCACACGAGCATTGCTCTGGCCCTGTAAAATACAACAACTAGATGAATACAACTAGATGAATACACACACACACACACACACACACACACACACACACACACACACACACACACACCTAAAGAAAAAGCTGAAAAAAGCCTAAGGAAGGAAGATAATAGCCTACAGGCGCTATAATATGGTCTCATGTAAAAAAAAAAAAAAAAAGTTCCTGTTGGAGTATTTTTTTTTCTCCATCCTTCTTACATAGTGGTGGAGGGCGACAGTCTCACCTCCATTGTGCTGGACCTGCGCAGTAACTTGGGGTGCGGCGCCCCTGAGGAGTTGTGTTGCAGGCAAGTGGACCCCCACGCCCGCCCCCCCACGCCCCCGGTCGACGTCACCCTCTCCTGCGGCACGAGGAACCTTTTGGGCGTGGGAAGCACGTTCTATGGTTTTGAGGTGAGTCCTTGATCCTTATTTTCCTTCCATTCCTTTATATTCCCCTCCTTCACAACCCTCCTTCCATTCCTCTACATCGCGTCTCCGTCACCTCCTACAGCGCCTTTAATCGAGGCCACCGAGATGAGAATACCCCTCGCCTTAATATCCCTTTGTTACCCTTTGCAGGACCAAGAGACGCAGTTCGGAGAGTTCCCGTGGACCGTGGCCATCACCTCGTCTCAGGGCTACGGCCCGGACAGCAAGCCTATCTTCCTGGCGGGCGGCTCCCTGGTGCATCCCCAGCTGGTCATGAGCGTGGCGCACAAATTTACGAAGTAACTTAGTACTACATTGGAGGCTTGTCTGACTTGTTTTGGAGGGTTCTCTGAAGAAACAATGACATGAACTGTGTATATATAACGCTAATCTTTTCATTCGTCAAGACAACCTTCTGTACTTCTGTATGTCGTCCCTCTCTCCTCTCAGCGTCACCGCCCACACCGTGCTGGTGCGCCTCGGGGACTGGAACTTGGCCAAGAAGACGGAAGCGATTCCCTTTCAGGAGATCGGCGTGTCTGAGGTGCTGCTCCACCCCGGGTACAGCGGCACGCCCTACCACTACTACGACGTGGTGCTGCTGGTGCTGCAGCGGCCGGCGGTCCTCGGCCCCACCGTGAACACCGTCTGCCTGCCGGTGCACGAGGACGACTTCATGAGTGACAAGTGTGTGGTTTCCGGCTGGGGCAAGAAGGACTTCAATGACGTGGGAAGGTTTCAGGAGGTGAGTGTGTGTTGGGCATGAGGGTGCAGCGCCTCCGTCAGGAAGCACGTCACGTCCCAAGCATCAGGTGTTCGCCCTTATAATCGTGTGTGTGTGTGTGTGTGTATCTCCAGGTGATGAAGGCCGTGACGATGCCCTTGGTGAATCAGGAGGTGTGCCAGACCGCCCTGCAGGGCACGCGGCTGGGGCGCGGCTTCACCCTGCACGACAGCTTCCTCTGCGCCGGGGGGCAGACGGAGCACCAGGACAGCTGCACGGGGGACGGCGGCTCCCCCCTGGTGTGCCCCCTGCGCACTGACTCCTCCCGCTACGTGCAGGTGAGCCCCTGTCCCTTCCCTCCTTCCCTCCCTCCCTCCTTCCCTCCCTCTCCCCCTCAGGCCCTCCCTCCTTCCCTCCCTCCCTCCACAGTCTTTACCTTTACCTTCCCTGAGTGCCTTCATTGCCCTGTTAGTGTTGGCTCCTCTAACCCTGTTGCCTGTATACGCCTCCTTGCTCCTGCTGCACAAAACGTTCTACGCACCTTCATCCTTCACTGTGGCTACATAATTGATGCATGAAGTAGCAGGTAGGTCTCTCCTGTCAAGTAGGCTGGTAGGTAGGTCTCTCCTGTCAAGTAGGCTGGTAGGTAGGTTCTCCGTCTTATATTCCCTTATCAGGTAAATCAGGAACAGTTTGCCTTCCACTGTTCCCATGTTTGGTCCTGTTCAGAGGACCTGCTATACCTGAGAACATTGGAAACGTAGTTGAATTGAGTGTTTGGAAATGTGTCACTTCCTTCATCTTTCAGAGAGTGGGACATAGGGAGAAATATTTAAGAAGAAAACACATGTAATTTAAGGAAACTGAGTCTTTCAGTCTACTAAGATCCCATGTTTGTTATGATTCCTTGCGTTCAGGTGGGCGTCGTGTCGTGGGGCATCGGGTGTGGGCGTGTGGGCCTGCCGGGGGTGTACGCCGACGTGCTGTGGGTGGGGCAGTGGATCGAGATGGTCCTCAACGACAAGTTTGGGGCGTCCAGGGATCATGGAGAGGGAGGATCGAGGCCACAAATCGATGTCCGTGAGCATCACTCTTAACATCAACAACATAATCCTCATCATCATCAGCAGCAAAGAAGACAAGGAATAATTATTTAGATCTCAAGTGAAATAGCCAAGGGAAGAGTTGGTAAGATTGTTAACTAAGGAGACCAAGTTGAAGAGGACCTATGAAGCGATACTAAGCGTTAAAGGTCACAGGAAGAAGAAGAAGAAGAAGCAGCATTATTACCTCCGCCAACGAAGTTGGAGGGGTTATGTTTTCACCCCGATCTGTCTGTCTGCCTGTCTGTTTGTTAGTGTACAGGATTTCTCGAAAAGTTACAAATAGATTTGGACCAAACTCGGTATACCAAGTCTATTTGGTATAAGGAGGAACTTATTTAATTTTGGATGAAATCTATTGACAACTGTTGCCATGGCAACCAATTGATGAAATATTCGGCAGGAGGTATGCGCTCATACTGAGTGCATATATATATATATATATATATATATATATATATATATATATATATATATATATATATATATATATATATATATATATATATATATATATATATATATATATTTTTTTACTTTTTTTTTTTTTTACTTTTTAATATGCGGGCGGAGGTATGCGCTCTACTGAGTGCCCCCCCCCTAGTTATACATGGGAAAATCTGACGTTAACCCCTTGAGGCCCAGAACGTAATTTCCATTGTAATTTGGGTACCATTAGACAATTTTTAGTGCATATAAGCAATATTTTATAGATATGACCTGTTTTGTATCCTTGTCCACTAGCTAAATTGGTATATTCAGCTACTTTTCGTAATTTTATGGCTCGACAAATCGACAACATACATTTTTTTTATAGCAAAGGCAAGACCTGCGTGTGAAGGAGTTAAATAGAAAGATGATGATTGTTTTGAAAGTCGAGTCCCGTGTTTGGCTGATTTAACCTTGCCAAACCACACACTGTTTTCCTTATCTACGTGAGGAAGTTTTATATCTACTGGAAGGAGGATCAAGGAAACAGGAAAAGCTTGGTGGATGATAAACTAATAAATATACCTTCGACATGAATGCATATTTTGTATACTTATTTATTTGGCTTTTTAAAAGTAGGATTTGTTAATTTAAAAAAACTTTTCTGGCTTTTTAAATGTAAGATTTTTTTTTTTTTTTTTTACTTTTTTGGATTTTTATATTTAAGATTTTGTGAGTTTGTTTTTTATTTATTTTTTGCTTTTTATATTTAAGATTTTGTGAGTTTGTTTTTTACTTTTTTTTTTGCTTTTTATATATAAGATTTTGTGAGTTTGTTTTTTACTTTTTTTTTTGCTTTTTATATATAAGATTTTGTGAGTTTGTATTTTACTTTTTTTTTGCTTTTTATATATAAGATTTTGTGAGTGTTTTTTACTTTTTTTTTGCTTTTTATATATAAGATTTTGTGAGTTTGTTTTTTACTTTTTTTTTGCTTTTTATATATAAGATTTTGTGAGTTTGTTTTTTACTTTTTTTTTGCTTTTTATATATAAGATTTTGTGAGTGTTTTTTACTTTTTTTTTGCTTTTTATATATAAGATTTTGTGAGTTTTTTTTACTTTTTTTTTTGCTTTTTATATGCAAGATTTTGTGAGTTTGTTTTTTACTTTTTTTTTGCTTTTTATATATAAGATTTTGTGAGTTTGTTTTTTACTTTTTTTTTGCTTTTTATATGCAAGCTTTTCTTTTTTTTACTTTAATTTAATTTGACTTTTTATAATATGTAAGATTTTTTTTTTTACTTTTTTTTGGGCTTTTTATATGTAAGATTTGTTATTTTGCTTCAATAAGTTTGTAAAGTATCTTGGAAGTCCATTAAAATGTTGATATGCTAAAAGTGTCCATGAGAATCTCCGGCACGTTGAGACATTTGTTGCACCGATGAGTCTGAATCACCATGCATGAAGGTCGCCTGTCACTTGTCTGGGTCTGGAAGTAAAAAAAAAAAAAAAAAAAAAAAAAAAAAAAAAAAAAAAAGGCGGGAAATCTTGTCGTTTTCGAGTTTTGTTTAAGTGATCAGTTGAGAGAGAGAGAGAGAGAGAGAGAGAGAGAGAGAGAGAGAGAGAGAGAGAGAGAGAGAGTGTGTGTGTGTATGTGTGTTAAGGAACAAAAGTACTCAAGCTCATAAGGAAGAACGGTAGAAACCAGCGAATGTGCAACGCAAGCGTAATGGATGAATACCAAATACACCTTCCCATCCCTTCCCTTCCCTCCTATAAGTCGTTATATTGGTAGTGACTTATCTGGTCTGAGTTAAAATGGTACTTCAGGTTTATACACATTTATTGGTAAGTCCGTTAAGGAACACTGAATATTACAACCAGAATGTAGTGACACCAGCCAGGGAGTCTCGGATGAACGCTTCAGAGGTGCGTCTTGGTACCGTGGAGATCCGAGATGTTCTGTTTGTCCTCTCGTGATTGTGGCCTCTCGTCTCCTCCGGTGTCGTGTGGGCAAGTGTCTGTTTATGAGGGAATGTCTGTTTACTAACAAAGGCAAAGAAAACGGGAGTTGAGGGGAATAACTATTAATTTTGACAGGATTTTCTTGAAAATAACCTCATTGTGGTTCCCACACAGTTACTATAATTAAAGTAAACCTAAACCTAACCTAACTTAACCTAACCTAACAACGTTTTTCTAACCTTACCTAACCTAGCGGTCTGCCGAAAAGGGAGAGCGCGTGGAGAATATGCCGCCTGGACATGCCTTTGTTGATCAAGTCAAAGTTAGTAATTACTCCCCTCAACTCCCGTTTTCTTTGCCTTTTGTTAGTAAACAGACATTCCCTCATAAACAGACACTTGCCCACACGACACCGGTACACGGTCGTTGAACCTAAACTTACTGCTGATAGCTGTAGCATTTGTCCTGTGACATACTTAGCTCGAGCTTAGAGAGTGCAAGGTGTTCATGGGTCTCACGGTGAAACATAGCAGGAAAGATATACATATAATTATATATACATTACATATATATATAATTATATGTCTAAGATGTTTCTAAAAATATACTGTTTCTTTTGATGTTAATACATGCACATATCCTGTATGGAAGTTATAATACGTGTGCCACTTGTTTGATAATTAGGTGTAATTCACTAGTAATAGTTATGCAAGTTATTATATATGTTAGGAGTGATAACTGACTGACACTCCTCTCTTGCCTTCCGTAGCCATCCTGTGTTGTGTTGTGATTCAGGAAGCAAAGGTATGTATTCACCTAGTTGTATTTTACAGGGCCTGAGCATCGCTCGTATGGCCCCGTCTCCATATCTACATTTTTTATCATTCATCCTTAGTGCTTAGTGTTGGCCGAAGCCACCACCCCGACCCGGGAGGCGGGTCACAAACCCCCGGCTAACACCCGGTACCCATTCACTGCTGGGTGAACAGGTGGGTGGACAGGGGCTCGGGTTTTAAGAAGACCGCCCATCTCTCTTCGCTCCGCCCGGGGATCGAACCCGGGACTTCTCGGTTGTGAGCCGAGTGTGCTAACCGCTACACTACGGAGTTCCCAGGAGTGTTCGCCATACGCCTTGCTGCAGGGGCGTACGTCTATAGAGTGAACACATCTATACCTCACAGATGAAGGTGGGAGTGGGCGTATCCTCTACTTCTGTTAGTGTATGGTTTTTTACGCTAATTTCCTTGATCAATCCTCTCGGGAAGACAGCGGACCGTAGATAAAGAAATATGTATTGGTCTGGGCTAAACTTATTTGTTGTGCTACGTTCCATATCGAGTACATAAGGAAATGATCGATGACTTATACCTTTGCCATGAAGAGACTGGGAGGTATAGATATGCTGTGCACCTGTGTTGAGTGATTAAGGTTTGTGGGCACCTTGGTATCGCAGGTGAAAGTGACTTAGAGGTTAGTAGTAAATACGTATCAACAGTGGTGAGGAAGTGTAGGAGAGTACTACACATGATGGAAAATGGCGAACTATTCGTGGATTGGTTGGAAATGTTCTTCATGTGTTTCCATAGCGTCCTAGTGCTTCCATAGCCATCTTGCTGCAGTGTATATTAGTTATTTATTGTATGGACTGGGTTATTGAGAGAGAGAGAGAGTTATGCAAAGTAGGACAGTTTGAAAATTAAGAGTATCACAGACGAGATAAAGAGAAGGTCAAGGAAGATTGATTTTCTGAATGTGTGTGTGTGTGTGTGTGTTGTATTCATCTAGTTGTATTTTACAGGGCCTGAGCAACGCTCTTATGGCCCCGTC
This sequence comes from Chionoecetes opilio, assembly GCA_016584305.1. NCBI lineage: Eukaryota > Metazoa > Arthropoda > Malacostraca > Decapoda > Majidae > Chionoecetes > Chionoecetes opilio. Next base: position 191,224 of record JACEEZ010001905.1, read on the forward strand.
ACCATATCAAGAATTATTTTATCATTCATCCTTGGTGCTTAGTGTTGGCCGAAACCATCACCCCGGGAGGCGGGTCACAAACCCCCGGCTAACACCCGGTACCCATTCACTGCTGGGTGGACACTGGACAGGGGCTCGGGTTTTAAGAAGACCGCCCGTCTGTCTTCGCTCCGCCCGGGGATCGAACCCGAGGCTTCTCGGTTGTGAGCCGAGCGAGCTAACCCCTACACTACGGAGTTCACGTCCCGTGTGTGTGTGTGTGTTGTAGGAAATCATACGCCTCACCTCCTCCCGTGATGTATTCCAGGTGGGCGTGGCAGCAAGGGGCGTACGCCGTCCAGGGCGTGACCAAAGGGCGTGACTACGGGTGTGCCGAGGGTGTGCCGGGACGTGGTCAAGACGTGGCCCTGGAGCGGGAACATCATCGAAGAGGAGCTGGCGGCGCGGGAACCCTCGCCCACACATCATGAGGTGAGGGGATTTATTTTTGTTCTATGACCTCACTGCAGTAGTGTGATTATTAGCAGTAGTAGTTGTAGCAGAAAAAAGTAGTTAAAGTAATAATAGTATTAGTAAGAGTAGTAGCAGTAGTAGTAGTAGTAGTAGTAATATAAGTAGTAGTAGTAGTAGTAGTAGTATAATAGTAGTAGAAGTAGTTTATTTTTATTTTTTACATCACAAAGGACTGGCCAAGGGCACAACAAAAATGGGTAACACAAAGCCCGCTTAGTTGCCAGTCCCTATAAAGAAGACAGTAAGAGAATAAAATAAAAAAGAGGGGCGAGCCAATTTAGTTCGGGAGGTGTCTTGTTACTCTTCTTTTGAAAAGATTTAAATCATAGGAAAGTGGAAAAACAGAAACAGGAGGAGAGTTCCAGAGTTTACCAGTGAAAGGGATGAAAAAGAGTAAAGATACTGATTAACTCTTGCATTAGGAAGATGGACAGAATAGGGATGAGAATGAGTAGAAAGTCTTGTGTAGCGAGGCCGCGGGAGTGGGGGAGGCATGCAGTTAGCAAGTTCAGAAGAGCAGTGAGCATGAAAATAACGGTAGAAGATAGCAAGAGAAGCAACATTGCGTCGGTGATTTAAAGATTGAAGACAGTCAGTCAGAGGAGGGGAGTTGGTGAGACGAAAAGCTTTTGACTCAACCATGTTTAGGAGAGCTGCATGAGTGGATCCTCCCCAAACATGTGAGACATACTCCATACATGGGCGGATAAGGCCCCTGTAGAGTGCAAGCAATTGGGAGGGAGAAAAAAAAGGACGCAGACGCCACAGGACACCTAACTTCTTAGAAGCTGTTTTAGCAAGAGATGAGATGTGAGATTTCCAGTTCAGATTTTTAGTAAAGGATAGTCCTAGAATGTTCATTGTAGAAGAAGGAGACAGTTGAGTGTCATTGAAGAAGAGGGGATAGTTATCTGGTAGGTTTTGTCGAGTAGATAGGTGAAGAAATTGGGTTTTTGTGGCATTGAACAAAACAAGGTATGCTTTGCCCCAATCAGAAATTATAGAAAGATCAGAAGTTAGGCGCTCGGTGGCATCTCTCCGTGAATCACTTAGTTCCTGTTGAGTTGGACGTCTTATAAACGACGTTGAAAAATGCAGGGTAGAATCATCAGCGTAGGAGTGGATAGGGCTTTGAGTTAGACTTAGAAGATCATTAATGAATAATAGAAAGAGAGTGGGTGATAGGACAGAACCCTGGGGAACACCACTATTGATAGATTTAGGAGAAGAACAATGTCCGTCTACAGTAGCTGCAATAGAACGGTTTTAAAGGAAACTTAAGATGAAGGTACAGAGAGAAGGATAGAAACCGAATGAGGGTAGTTTGGAAATTAAAGATTTGTGCCAGACTCTATCAAAAGCTTTTAATATGTCAACGGCAACAGCAAAAGTTTTACCGAAACCCCTAAAGGAGGATGACCAAGATTCAGTTAGGAAAGCTAGAAGATCGCCAGTAGATCGCCCTTTACGGAAACCGTACTGATGATCAGATAGAAGATTGTGAACAGATAGATGCTTAAGAATCTTCTTATTAAGTATAGATTCAAAAACTTTAGAAAGGCAGGAAGTCAAAGCTATAGGACGGTAGTTTGAAGGGTTAGAACGGTCACCCTTCTTAGGAACAGGTTGGATGTGAGCAAACTTCCAGCAAGAAGGAAAGGTGGAAGTAGAAAGACAAAGACGGAAAAGTTTGACCAGGCAGGGTGCAAGCACAGAAGCACAGTTTTTGAGAACAATAGGAGGGACTCCGTCAGGACTGTAAGCCTTTCGAGGATCTAGGCCAGAAAGGGCAAAGAAAACATCATTCCGAAGGATCTTAATAATAGGCATAATATAGTCAGAGGGTGGAGGAGAAGGAGGAACAAGCCCTTCATCAACCAGAGTGGAATTTTTAGCAAAGTTTTGAGCGAAGAGTTCAGCTTTAGAAGTAGATGAGACAGCTGTGGAGCCATCTGGGGGAAGCATAGGAGGGAAAGATAAAGAAGAAAAATTGTTAGAGATGTTATTTGCTAGATGCCAGAAGTCACGAGAGGAATTTGATTCAGAAAGATTTTGACATTTACTATGAATGAAAGAGTTTTTGGTAAGTTGAAGTAAAGATTTGGCATGATTACGGGCAGCAGTAGTAGCAGCAATCAACACTTGCTATTAATGTTGCTGCTGTATTGGTGTTGCTTATACAGTAACATTTGCTTCCTTCATTTTGTAATATTCTTATATCAAATATCAATACATACAAAAAATATGCACACAATGTCATATTGGGTCAGGGTTATATAATTTAATCGAACGCTAAATGATAACTAGTGAACAGATGATAACAAAGAAGCATCAGAGAGAGAGAGAGAGAGAGAGAGAGAGAGAGAGAGAGAGAGAGAGAGAGAGAGAGAGAGAGAGAGAGCAGGGGATAGGAAAGAGGGTTCAGGGAAAGAGATTATTGAAAGTAAATGACTTGGAAGAGTGAATGTGAAAAGAAGGAAACTGTGAAGGGAAAGACGACAATAGGAAGATGATGAGGAGACGAAGAGAAGGGATAACGGCAAAGTAAAGAGAGAGAGAGAGAGAGAGAGAGAGAGAGAGAAGAGAAGAGAGAGAGAGAGAGAGAGAGAGAGAGAGATGATATATCAGGAATTTCAAACACTACATTGTTAGTGAACATGGGCGGAGAGACTGAGGGAAGAATGGAGCAAAGAGAAGGGGGGGGGGGGGCTGTGGAGGTGAATGGAGAAGGTATGGTGGAGGTAAAGGTGGGGGGGTTAGTAGGGGGGTGGAGAAGGAAAAGGGGGAGAAGTGTGTCAAAGGTGAGAGAGAGAGAGAGAGAGAGAGAGAGAGAGAGAGAGAGAGAGAGAGAGAGAGAGAGAGAGAGAGAGAGAGAGCGAGAGAGAGAGAGAGAGAGAGAGAGAGAGAGAGATAAGTAATGGGTTAGGAATATCTTGATCTTACTCTGAGTAGTTAATAGAACAGTTGAGCTACATGAATCACGAAATTATCTTTATTCATTTATATATTTACTTATTTGTTTATGTATATCTTTATTCATTCACTCGTTCGTCTAATACTCTAATTATACATATTTGTGTGTGGATCTTCCAAAGTTCATTCAAATTATTTTTATTCCGACACCACTTCTTTTTACCCTCTCTCTCTCTCTCTCTCTCTCTCTCTCTCTCTCTCTCTCTCTCTCTCTCTCTCTCTCTCTCTCTCTCTCTCTCTCTCTCTCTCTCTCTCTTTTTTTTAATTTTTTATTTAAACAACTTACATCATGGTTGACATGGGGCTACACATTGGTAAGGAGGTTGATGAAGGCATTAAGTGGCTCTCTCTCTCTCTCTACCTCTCTCTCTCTCTCTCTCTCTCTCTCTCTCTCTCTCCTCTCTCTCCTCTCTCTCTCTCTCTCTCCTCTCTGAAACAGCGATACGTAATTTCATTTCAACTTTTGCCATGAGAGAGAGAGAGAGAGAGAGAGAGAGAGAGAGAGAGAGAGAGAGAGAGAGAGAAAAATTCACACGATACTGAGCTTATACCTATTGAACCACCTTGATTCATCCCCCCTTCCCCTTTACACCTTCTCCTCCCCCTCCTCTCCTTCCCCCACCATCACCACAACCTCCCTACCTCCCCCTCCTCTCCTTCCCCCACCATCACCACAACTCCCCCCCCCCCCCCCCCCCCGTCAGACAGGTGATACGGGCACAGGTAATTGAAGTTTAGGTGAAAGGTGATCCGTTTGTAAAAGTTTTTTTTTTTTTGCGAGTTATTTAATACCTGGAGCGATATTGGGCAAGTCTCTCTCTCTCTCTCTCTCTCTCTCTCTCTCTCTCTCTCTCTCTCTCTCTCTCTCTCTCTCTCTCTCTTCTCTCCTCTCTCTCTTCTCTCTCTCTCTTTAGCTATATAATTCACTGTTCTTCACTTTATATCATCCATTCATCATTAGTTTTGAAAGTGAGTCACCAAGAGAGAGGAAACAAATCGATGCAAAGCTGAGGAATGTAAACAAATACCTTTCTCGGATTGTGATTGGTGGAGAGGGCGTGGCCATGTTATGTGATATACTTTCCTGCGTTTTGATTGGCTGCTGAGGATAACGCTGACCGGCCGCCTCCAATGACGCCTCGGTCTCTTTTCTCGGCAAATTTTTCTCGCCTTCAGTCTGCACGTGGCGGTGCTCGGATAAGGGTGGTGTGTTACGCGCTCCTCTCCACCTCCCTTCTCGTGACTTAAAAGGTTTAAATCCTTGTTAAATCACCACTGACAGACTTCCGGATGGTGATTTCTTGATAGAAGGGTTTTATAACTAACTGGATTTATCAACAAAATAACGAAGTATTGGATTTATTGGTTATTAGTGAGAATTTGATCACTTTTGACCAACTTTTGCGTATTGAGTGAAGTGTCGCCCGACTTTTTTCTGCTGTTGTTTTGTGTTGCGTGGTTGTGTTGGTTGTGATGCGTCGCTGTGTGCTGCTGTGACCGGTGCAGTGGAGTGCCCGGCCCCCCACGCCCTGAAGGTGAGCTGTGGTGGTGGTTGTAGTAGTTGTGGTCAGTGGCGTACCTAGTAAATTGAAAGGGGGGGGCAATATGGGGGGGCCATGGCCGCATGCCCCCCCCCCCCGCCCTCGGTACGCCACTGGTTGTGTGATTAGTAGTGTGGTGGTTGTGTGGTGTGTGATGTAGTGTGTGTGCTGTGTGGGTCAGTGTGGTGTGGTAAGTGAGCTGTGGTGGTGGTAGACTGGTAGTGGTGGTGTGTGGTTGTAAGTGTGAGGTGGTGGTGGTAATGGAGGGTGTGGTGTGGTAGTGTCGGTGTGGTGGTTGTGGTGTAGTAGTAGGTGGTGGTGGGTAGTAGTGAGCTGTGTGGTGGTGTAGTAGTTGTGTGTGTAGTAGTTGGGTGTATGGTGGTGTTGGTATGGTGGTGGGTGGTGGTAGGTGAATGTATAGTGGTGTGTCAGTTGTGGAGTGTAGGTAGTAATGCACTATTTTATTCTGTGTTATCGATATATGGGTTGTATGTGTGTGTTTGCACTGACTTTATGGTTGTGGTATGTATGGTATTAATTATAATAAAATGTGAATAAATTATATTTAGCCAATTAATTTCATTTTTATCCTCAGTTTAAGGTCCTGTATTATAGCTAATTATATTTGTTCGCAGATATTTCACTTATTATATTCCACATGATATATACCACTACATAATCCTATATTATACACGCATTTATATTTATACATTTTTTACCACATTAATTATTCCACATTATATTATACCACATTATATTATACCCCATTATATTATTCCACTTTATATTATTACCCCATATATTATTCCACATTATATTATTCCACATTATATTATACCACATTATATTATACCACATTATATTATACCACATTATATTATACCACATTATATTATTCCACATGATATTATACCACATTATATTATTCCACATTATATTATACCACATTATATTATTCCACATTATATTATACCACATTATATTATTCCACATTATATTATACCACATTATATTATTCCACATTATATTATACCACATTATATTATTCCACATTATATTATACCACATTATATTATTCCACATTATATTATACCACATTATATTATACCACATTATATTATTCCACATTATATTATTCCACATTATATTATACCACATTATATTATTCCACATTATATTATACCACATTATATTATACCACATTATATTATACCACATTATATTATTCCACATTATATTATACCACATTATATTATACCACATTATATTATTCCACATTATATTATTCCACATTATATTATACCACATTATATTATACCACATTATATTATTCCACATTATATTATACCACATTATATTATACCACATTATATTATTCCACATTATATTATTCCACATTATATTATACCACATTATATTATACCACATTATATTATACCACATTATATTATACCACATTATATTATTCCACATTATATTATACCACATTATATTATTCCACATGATATTATACCACATTATATTATACCACATGATATTATACCACATTATATTATTCCACATTATATTATACCACATTATATTTTTCCACATTATATTATCCACATTATATTATTCCACATTATATTATACCACATTATATTATTACCACATTATATTATTCCACATTATATTATACCACATTATATTATACCACATTATATTATACCACATTATATTATACCACATTATATTATTCCACATTATATTATTCCACATTATATTATACCACATTATATTATTCCACATTATATTATACCACATTATATTATACCACATTATATTATTCCACATTATATTATTCCACATTATATTATACCACATTATATTATACCACATTATATTATACCACATTATATTATACCACATTATATTATACCACATTATATTATTCCACATTATATTATACCACATTATATTATACCACATTATATTATTCCACATTATATTATTCCACATTATATTATTCCACATTATATTCCACATTATATTATTCCACATTATATTATTTCCACATTATATTATTCCACATTATATTATACCACATTATATTATACCACATTATATTATTCCACATTATATTATTCCACATTATATTATTCCACATTATATTATACCACATTATATTTTTCCACATTATATTATTCCACATTATATTATTCCACATTATATTATACCACATTATATTATTCCACATTATATTATACCACATTATATTATTCCACATTATATTATTCCACATTATATCCACGACTACTTTATTTGACGACACTTCCAACAATTTTTTCTTATATTTATTTTATTTTCCTTGGATATCCACGAAGACTTATTTGATGACAGTTTTTTTTAGATTACTACCATTTCTTTGTTTAGATTTCCCTTATCCACGAATACTTATTTGGCGACACTTTCAACATTTTTATATATTTTTTTTTATTTTTTTTTATGGTTCTGAGATGACAACATAGACTCGGTTGTTGAGTCACACCTGCGAGTATGATTGACACGCACATTGATATTAAGTAACAGATCCCAGATGTTATAGATAGACTCACTCTTTTATCTTTCATATTTATATCTATTATCTATTTATATATCTATCTATTCACATTATTATCACGCGATGGAAAGTATTCATTTAGGCTGTGTGGATATCTCTCTCTCTCTCTCTCTCTCTCTCTCTCTCTCTCTCTCTCTTCTCTCTCTCTCTCTCTCTCTCTCTCTCTTGCCTGAAGTTGAAATCAGATAACATGTCGCTGTTACAGATAGAGAGAGAGAGAGAGAGAGAGAGAGAGTATTAAGTTAGAAAATCTACGGGTGTAACTTGCTGATACCTCTACTACTACTCTACTACTACTACTACTACTACTACTACTACTACTACTACTACTACTACTACTACTACCACCACCACCACCACCACCACCACCACCACCACCACCACCACCACCACCACCACCACCACCACCACCACCACCAAACCCCCACCACCACCACCACCACCACCACCACCACCACCACCACCACCACACCACCACTACTACTACTACTACTACTACTACTACTACTACTACTACTACTACTACTACTACTACTACTATTACTATACTATACTACTACTACTAACTACTACTACCACTACCACCACCACTACTACCACTAGTACCACTAATAATAATAGACTAATACTACTACCAAAGAGGGACTGGCGAAATTTTTGAAAATGCAGGGAACAACAAACTTTCTGTTGGAGGCCAATGTAACAGGTGTGAGGTGGGGGGGGGTGAAGGGGGGGGGGCAAACGTACCTGTCAAAACCACAACACACGAGCACGTAACGCAATCCAAAATATAACACTAGAAAATATAACAGTTAAATTCTTTCTCCGCGTCATGTAATAATTTGAGCAATTTTTAAACTTTTATTATTTTTACCTTTGCAATATTTTCTCTGTGCATTTTCTTTTTTACATGAGATAATTTTGTGGTTTTGCTATTTTTTACGTTGTGTGTGTGTGTGTGTGTGTGTGTGTTTTGTCATCCTCCACGCGTGTTTGCTCTTTACTTTCCTCTCCCTCCCACCCTCTTCCTTTTTGAGAGAGAGAGAGAGAGAGAGAGAGAGAGAGAGAATGTGAACTTTGATCCCTATTAGGTACCGGTCGTGAGATGCCTGTCCCTACCTGCCCCTGTGTGTGTGTGCGGGTGTGTGTGTGTGTGTGTGGGTGTGCGGGTGTGTGTGTGCGCTTGTGTGTGTGTGTGTGTGTGTGTTACTGTATATATGTATGCATGTATGTGTGTGTGTGTTTCATCTCATCATCCTTTCTTTCTTCATCATCTCAACTATCTTTCTCCTCATCATTTCCTCCTCCTCCTCTTCTTCCTCTTCCTCCTCTTTTTCCTCTTGCTCCTCCTCCTCCACTCACAGTTTCCCTCTATTGTTACCTCCAACAAACACAAGGAGGGAGGAGGGAGACACAAAAAATAAGTGCTCTGTGTACATACCTTCGTGTGTACTTAAGTGTGTGTGTGTGTGGGTGTGGGTGTGTGTGTGTATAGTACAAGTGTGTGGGTTTTTGTACTGATTTTTATTTTTTTATTTATTCAGTTCTGGTGTGAATTTGCTATTTATTTATTATATTTTGATTTTTTGAAACTTTTTTTTACCATCCCACTTTTTTTTCTTGACTTTAGTATTTCCCGTATGACATAAAGTGATGATTTATACGTATGTTTTGAGCAACACAAAGAGAAGACAGAGTGATATGAAGCAGGGAGACAAGAAAACAAACACACACATACAGACATACTTACATACATGAATAGCTAAATAGACAAATAATAAAACTAACCAACAAAGAAATACGTAGAATAATCAGACATAAAAGACACATAGACAGACAGAAGGACATAGAGACAAGACATGTAGAGAGAGAGAGAGAGAGAGAGAGAGAGGGGAACAGGATAGCCATCTATATCCATTATCTGTCAAGTGTAATTTTTCTGCTTTCTCCTTCCCTCTACCTCTCTAACCTTTCCTCTATTATTATTCTATTGTCATCTTCGTATCCTCCTTCATTTCTTTCTTTCTTTCTTTTTTCACCTTCCTTTCCTTTTTTCTTTCTTTTTCACCTTCCTTTCCTTTTTTTTTCTTTTTCCTCCTTCCGTCTTTTTTTTTTTTTTCTTTCCTCTCCGTTCTTTCTTTTTTTCCTCCTTTCTTTCCTTCTTTCTTTCTTTTTTCACCTTCCTTTTCTTCTTTCTTTCTTTTTCCTCCTTCCTTTCCTTTTTTTCTTTCTTTTTTCACCTTCCTTTCCGTCTCTTTCTTTTTCCTCCTTCCTTTCCTTCTTTCTTTCTTTTTCCTCCTTCCTTTCCTTTTTTTTCTTTTTTCACCTTCCTTCCCGTCTTTCTTTCTTTTTTCACCTTCCTTTCCTTCTTTCTTTCTTTTTTCACCTTCCTTTCCTTCTTTCTTTCTTTCTTTTTTTCACCTTCCTTCCCGTCTTTCTTTCTTTTTTCACCTTCCTTTCCTTCTTTCTTTCTTTTTTCACCTTCCTTTCCTTTTTCTTTCTTTTTTCACCTTCCTTTCCTTTTTTCTTTCTTTTTCCTTCTTTCTTTCTTTCTTTTCCTCCTTCCTTTCCTTCTTTCTTTCTTTTTCCTTCTTCCTTTCCTTATTTCTTTCTTTTTTCACCTTCCTTTCCTTCTTTCTTTCTTTTTCCACCTTCCTTTCCTTCTTTCTTTCTTTTTTCACCTTCCTTTCCTTTTTTCTTTCTTTTTCCTCCCTTCCTTCCTTCCTTCCTTCCTTCCTTCCGTTCGTTCTGTTCTTCATTCATCCATCACTCGTTGTATGTTTACTCTTTTTCTTCCCTGCATTTGATTTACGTGTCGTGGATAAAAATACAGAAAAATTTGTTAAAAAGTTATAAAATAGTCCTGGGTTTTTGTCTGTTATTTTATTCATGTATTTTTTTTGGCATGCTTTCCCTCCCCCCCTCCCCCCCATCTGGTTGTCTATTTTCTGACCTTGGAATGATGTTTGTAAGTTTCCCCTTGTTTGTTTTATGGGAAAGAGTGTGTTTGTCCTCCATTAAGCTGAGTGTGTGTGTGTGTGTGTGTATGTTCGTTGTGTTGATTTCCAGCAAGGCGGAGAAAGTTAAGTAAAGAAGAATGCATAGCGTGAGAAACTGTGATAGTGATTGCTCTCTCTCTTCTCTCTCTCTCTCTCTCTCTCTCTCTCTCTCTCTCTCTCTCTCTCTCTCTCTCTCTCTCTCTCTCGGTCAGTGTGTTTCATTCGTTGATCATTGCATTTATTTTTTCTTAGCACGCAAATAGAAGTAGCTTAAAAATCATGGTTATAACTTTTCCTTTTCTTCCTTTACTGCCTCCCCCTCTTCCTCAACCCTCTCGTCTTCTTCCTTCTCCTTTTGTTTTCTTTTATAGCTTTATGTTTACAGCCATCACTTAGAAATCCTCCTATGACTTCCTCTTCTTGACTCTTCCTCCTCCTTTACCACCCTCTCCTGGCAGGGCTGTTGCTGTTTGTTCTTCCTTTGTATTTGTATTGCTTTCGTACTTTCCTCTCCTCTCCTTTTGTTTCTCTACACTCTTAGAAAAGAAGGTTAGGAAAAGGGTAGAAAAAGGGTATTTGTAGTGATGAAATACTGCTACCATTTTTCTACCCTTACAAATATACCCTTTGGAACCCTAAATATACCCTTTTCCAACCCCAAATATACCCTTTCTCATCCCTCTCGTCTAAAAAGGGTAGATAAAGGGTAGATGAAGGGTATAATCAGCAGCATCTACCCTCCAGCCTGGACATAGGGTATAAAAAGGGTACTGATGGTGTGATGTAACAATTCTACCCTTAATATACCCCTTATTTCTGAGTGTGTAATAGCCTCGTGTTTACGGTCACCCCTTGTACTTGCAACCTCTGACGGGATGTGGTTTGCCAAGGGAATTGACAGGTAGTACCCATCAACTGGATTTAAGGTTCTATGGGAGTCACTGAAGTAAAATATTTAGGCTTCTACGTCCTTAACCCCATGATTCCCAGAGTGTAATATCCATTGTAATTTGGGTACCATTAGACGATTTTTAGTGAATATATAGCAATATTTTATAGATATGACCTGTTTAGTATCCTGATCCACTAGCTAATTTGGTATGTTCAGTTACTTTTTGTAATTTTATGGCTCCACAACATAGGATTTTTTGGGGAAATTGTAGTGAGAGGGAAAAAAAGAGAAGGAAAGGAGATATTACGAAGGTAGGAATGAGATAGATAGAGAGAGAGAAAGAGAGAGAGAGAGAGAGACCTGATCCACTAGCTAATTTGGTATGTTCAGTTACTTTTTGTAATTTTATGGCTCCACAACATAGGATTTTTTTATAGCAAATGAAAGATCTGAGCCTCAAGGGGTTGGGGTTAACACATGGAACGGAACGGAACGGGGACCTCATCGACTGCTGGCCACCTAGATGGCGGCAGGCTAAGTTATTTGGAAGTTTTATTTAGACTCACATTAGACCTACGTACAACTATGCATACAGTTCTTATATTTGTTTCCTACTGTACCAAGAAATCAGTAATACTTCTTCCTTCTCAGACAAAATATCTTCTTCCTTCTTGCCTCCTCCTTCTCCTCCTCCTCCTCCCACGGGCGGCCTTCGCGTGTCTTCAGAGGAATCAGATGACCTATGAAGGAGCCATCCATCATGCCCTTATCATTCCCTTCCTTCTCCCTCCCCTTCCCTCTCTCCCTCCCCTCACCCCATCATTCCCATCTCCCTCTCCTCTTCTCATTCCTCCCTCTTCTCCTCTTCTACCTCCCTCCATCCTATCATTCCTATCCCCCTATCCTCTTCTCCTCTTCTTCCTCCCTCCATCCTATCATTCCTATCCCCCTATCCTCTTCTCTTCTTCCTCCCTACACCCTATCATTCCTATCCCCCTATCCTCTTCTCCTCTTCTTCCTCCCCACACCCTATCATTCCATTCCCCCTCTCCTACTCTAACTTCTCTCCCACTTCCCATTTATCCCCTCTTCTCTTGTTAGCTTCTGGTTTAGGCCTATTACACCCCCAACACCCCTCACCCCCCATATCGCCCCCACCACCATGTCCCCTCCTCCTCCTCCCTTACCTCTCCCCTCCCTCCTCCCTCAATTGTTAAGGCTTTATCAGTTTTCCCATAAAAGGTTATCATGTTTATTATCTTGATTTACCGGTATTTGTATTTTTGTATATGAAGGCTTTGTTATTATTATTATTATATTATTATTTCTTAGGTGACGTAATGCCTCCCGCCTTTCCAAAAAATGAAAATGTAGATTAGGTTGTGATGATTATAATTATTTCGGTTTCTTATGGTTTAAAATGTGACTGGCTTTTACGCGTCAACTCTCCTATGTTTTGTTATTATTGTTATTGTTATTGTTTTTATTGGGAAAGTTAGGCAGACGAAAAAATATTCAAGGCCGAGTAATGTCCTCTCCTCTCCTCGAACTCTCTCTTTCTTCCTTCTTCCTATTCCTCTTCCTCCCTCCTACTCCTCTCCTTTCTTCCTCTCTTCCTTTTTCTCGTTATTAAAGATTAGAGATTATGCTCAACAGCTGTTATTATTTTTTTTTTCTCTCTCTCTCTCTCTCTCTCTCTCTCTCTCTCTCTCTCTCTCTCTCTCTCTCTCTCTCTCTCTCTCTCTCTCTCTCCCCCCCCTCCTCTCTCTCTCTCTCTCTCTCTCTCTCTCTCTCTCTCTCTCTCTCTCTCTCTCTCTCTCTCTCTCTCTCTCTCTCATAATCATTCTCTCCTTTTACCATCTTTCAATCACTTCCTATGAGAGAGAGGGAGGGAGGGAGAGAGAGAGAGAGAGAGAGAGAGAGAGAGAGAGAGAGAGAGAGAGAGAGAGAGAGAGAGAGAAGAGAAAACAGTTGACAGGAAAATAGCAGGAAAATGTAAGCTTGAGTTTGGAGGGAGAAAAAGCTTAAGGAGAGAGAGAGAGAGAGAGAGAGAGACAAAAAAAACAGTTGACAGGAAAGTAGCAGGAAAATGTAAGCTTGAGTTTGGAGGGAGAAAAAGCTTAAGGAGGAGAGAGAGATAGATAAGGTTGAAGGATCGGAGAGGAATGGAAGGGGCGGACAAGAGAAATGGTGAAGAGGGAGGGAAGAACACAGGTAAAAGGGAAAAATGTACCTGTGAAAGGCTCATTTACCTGCGGGACGGAACAGGTAATGAATGTGAGCGGCGACAGGTAACGAGAGAGAGAAAAAAAGAGAGAGAGAGAGGTAATACTAGGAACTGGTAACGATTATGGCCTCAATAACACTACTGCTACAAAGATAAGGAGCTTGTATTATTATTATTATTAGTAGTAGTTGTTGTGGTAGAAGTGGTGGTAGTAGTAGTTGTAGTAGTTAAGTAGTAGTAGAAGTAGAAGTAGTAGTAGTAGTTGTTGTGGTAGAAGTGGTGGTAGTAGTTGTAGTAGTAGTAGTAGTAGTAGTTAAGTAGAAGTAGTAGTAGTAGTAGTTAAGTAGTATAGTAAGAGTAGTTGTAGTAGTAGTAGTTGTTGTAGTAGTAGTAGTAGTTGTTGTAGTAGTAGTTTAGTAGTAGTAGTAGTAAGAGTAGTTGAAGTAGTTAAGTAGTAGTAGTATAAGTAGTAGTAAGAGTAGTAGTAGTAGTAGTAGTAAGAGTAGTAGTAGTAGTAGTTAATACCGTGAGTTACTCCATCCCTCCATCCATCTATCCCTTCTATATTTAACTTTTTTTTTTTTTTTTTTTTTTTTTTTTTTTTCTCCTTTTCTTTTTTTTACTCTTCTCATCCCCCTCTCCCACATTCCCATTAATTTCAGGGTGCATGCCAGGCTTAATGGTCGCTAATGGTCGCCGCCCCTCTCGCATCTTTATGGGGACAGTGAAGGGATGGGGCAAAGGGAGAAAGGGAAGGAGGCTTTTAGTGATAAGATTGTAGGTACAGTATTTCATTCATTCCTTTAGATTTATGTTATTTTGTGGTGTGAATGAATGAATGAATGAATGATTGTGTAGAATAGTTTTTTGTGTGAATAGTTTTACATTTTTCTTTATTTGTGTATTTTTTGGCGTTTTGTATTTTTTATATATATTATATTTTTGGTGTTTTGTGGGTTTTTTCATTCTTTTTATTTCATATTTTTGATTTTGTATTTTATATATTCAGTTTTTTTTTGTATTTTTGGTGGTTGAGCGCGTAGGCAAAGTTAAAAGCCCATTTCATCTGTCTTATCGCTACCGCATTCTGTCTTTCCCCTCAACACATTATTCATTTTATAACATTAATTTTATAACATTCATTTTATAACATTCATTCAACCTTATTCACCAACTTACGAACAACTTTAAAAACCTCTGCCTGTATTTTTTTCCCTTCAACCAGCCTTTTTTTCCCCTATGTCTCTTGTCTCTAACCTTGCCATTCCTCCCTTTGTAACTTCACCTCACACCAGTAATCACTTCAAGCACTTCATTTCCACCACTTCTATTTAGTTCACCTCCCATTTAAAGTTCTTCTTGTCAACCGTATACACAAGACTAATGACTCAAGATTTGTTTCTCTCTCTCTCTCTCTCTCTCTCTCTCTCTCTCTCTCTCTCTCTCTCTCTCTCTCTCTCTCTCTCTCTCTCTCTCTCTCTCTCTCTCTCTTTCTCTCCATCACACTTATACGACATGTCCATCACTCTGAGCATCGTAATGAGTGAGAGAGAGAGAGAGAGAGATAGGCCTAAGCAGAATCTCACAGGCTCACGAGGACATGCAATTTACGTGTTTCTTTTTTTTATGGTACTCGTAATAAGGGGTTCTCTCTCTCTCTCTCTCTCTCTCCTCTCTCACTCTTCTCCTCTCTTCTCTCTCTCTCTCTCCTCTCTCTCTTCTCTCTCTCTCCCTCTCTCTCTCTCTCTCTCTCTCTCTCTCTCTCTCTCTCTCAACACATACATCATTATTTCTTCTTTCTGTCTCCCTTCATAGTCATCTTTTTCTCCTTTCCTCCTTTTCTTCTCTTATATCGTCCTTCTCTCATTTCCCTCTTTCTTCCTTCTTCTCTGATTCCCCTCTTCCTTCTTTCTTCTCTGCTTCCCCTCTTTCTTCTTCTCTGATTCCCCTCTTCCTTCTTCTCTGATTCCCCTCTTCCTTCTCTGATTCCCCTCTTCCTTCTTCTCTGATTCCCCTCTTTCTTCTTCTCTGATTCCCCTCTTTCTTCTTCTCTGATTCCCCTCTTTCTTCTTCTCTGATTCCCCTCTTTCTTCTTCTCTGATTCCCCTCTTCCTTCTTCTCTGATTCCCCTCTTCCTTCTTCTCTGATTCCCCTCTTCCTTCTTCTCTGATTCCCCTCTTCCTTCTTCTCTGATTCCCTCTTTCTTCTTCTCTGATTCCCCTCTTTCTTCTTCTCTGATTCCCCTCTTCCTTCTTCTCTGATTCCCCTCTTCCTTCTTCTCTGATTCCCTCTTTCTTCCTTCTTCTCTGATTCCCCTCTTCCTTCTCTGATTCCCCTCTTCCTTCTTCTCTGATTCCCTCTTCCTTCTTCTCTGATTCCCCTCTTCCTTCTTCTCTGCTTCCCCTCTTCCTTCTTCTCTGATTCCCCTTTCCTTCTTCTCTGATTCCCCTCTTCCTTCTTCTCTGCTTCCCCTCTTTCTTCTTTCTGATTCCCCTCTTCCTTCTTCTCTGATTCCCCTCTTCCTTCTTTCTTCTCTGATTCCCCTCTTCCTTCTTCTCTGATTCCCCTCTTCCTTCTTTCTTCTCTGATTCCCCTCTTCCTTCTTTCTTCTCTGATTCCCCTCTTCCTTCTTCTCTGCTTCCCCTCTTTCTTCTTCTCTGATTCCCCTCTTCCTTCTTCTCTGATTCCCCTCTTCCTTCTTCTTCTCTGATTCCCCTCTTCCTTCTTCTCTGATTCCCCTCTTCCTTCTTTCTTCTCTGATTCCCCTCTTCCTTCTTTCTTCTCTGATTCCCCTCTTCTTTCTTCCCTGATTCCCCCCCTTTCTTCTTCTCTGATTCCCCTCTTCCTTCTTCTCTGATTCCCCTCTTCCTTCTTTCTTCTCTGACTTCCCTCTTCCTTCTTCTCTGATTCCCCTCTTTCTTCTTCTCTGATTCCCCTCTTCCTTCTTCTCTGATTCCCCTCTTCCTTCTTCTCTGATTCCCCTCTTCCTTCTTTCTTCTCTGATTCCCCTCTTCCTTCTTCTTCTCTGATTCCCCTCTTCCTTCTTTCTTCTCTGATTCCCCTCTTCCTTCTTCTCTGATTCCCTCTTTCTTCTTCTCTGATTCCCCTCTTCCTTCTTCTCTGATTCCCCTCTTCCTTCTTCTCTGCTTCCCCTCTTCCTTCTTCTCTGATTCCCCTCTTCCTTCTTCTCTGATTCCCCTCTTCCTTCTTCTCTGATTCCCCTCTTCCTTCTTCTCTGATTCCCCTCTTCCTTCTTCTCTGATTCCCCTCTTTCTTCTTCTCTGATTCCCCTCTTCCTTCTCTGATTCCCCTCTTCCTCTTCTCTGCTTCCCCTCTTCCTTCTTCTCTGATTCCCCTCTTCCTTCTTCTCTGATTCCCTCTTCCTTCTTCTCTGATTCCCCTCTTCCTTCTTCTCTGATTCCCCTCTTCCTTCTTCTCTGATTCCCCTCTTCCTTCTTCTCTGATTCCCCTTCCTTTTCTCTGATTCCCTCTTCCTTCTTCTCTGATTCCCCTCTTTCTTCTTCTCTGATTCCCCTCTTCCTTCTCTCTGATTCCCCTCTTCCTTCTTCTCTGCTTCCCCTCTTCTCTTCTTCTCTGATTCCCTCTTCCTTCTTCTCTGATTCCCTCTTCCTTCTTCTCTGATTCCCTCTTCCTTCTTCTCTGATTCCCTCTTTCTTCTTCTCTGATTCCCCTCTTCCTTCTTCTCTGATTCCCCTCTTCCTTCTTCTCTGATTCCCCTCTTCCTTCTTCTCTGATTCCCCTCTTCCTTCTTCTCTACTTCCCCTCTTCCTTCTTCTCTGATTCCCCTCTTTCTTCCTTTCTTTCTCTTTTCCCCTCTTCCCTTCTTCTCTGATTCCCCTCTTCCTTCTTCTCTACTTCCCCTCTTTCTTCCTTCTTCTCTGATTCCCCTCTTCCTTCTTCTCTGCTTCCCCTCTTTTTTCTTCTCCCTTTCTTCTTCTTCTCCTTCTTTGCTTTCTTCCTTCTTCTGTCCTTCTCTCTTTCCTCCTCAGACACTTCACATCTTTCCTTATCCTCATTACATCCTACCTTCAAATTTGTTCTCCTTTTTATTCCCTTTTTCTTTATTCTCTTGTCCAGATAGGCCCTCCCTACCCCTACCCCCCCTCTCTTACCCTACCCCTGTTACCCCCCTCCCTTCTACCCTACCCCTACCCTACCCCCCTGTTACCCTGCCTCTTAACAGGGTGCGTTGAAGGATCTAAGGCTATCTCGCCCTAATTACTAACACAATAAGGAATCATTAGGGATCAGGGACGCCGCTGGACCCCACAAGGAAGAGGTGAAATTAGGGACAAGGGGAGGAGGATAGAGAGAAAGGGACGAAGGGAGGGAAGGAGGGAGGGACAAAAAAAGGGCGAAAGGGCAATGGGCTTAGACAGTCGCCTCTACACCTCTCCCTTTTTCTCTCCCTTTCCCTCTCCCTTCCCACTCTCCTTTTCCCTCTCTTTCCTCTCCCTTCTCCCTTTCCTCTTCCTTTTCTATCTCTCCCTTCACCTTTCCTTTCTCTTTTCTTTCTCCCTTTTCTCTCTCTCTCCTTTTCTCTCTCTCTCCTTTTCTCTCCCTTAAAAGCAGGACAAGAGGAACAGATTATGAAGGCCAGCTGGTTTTTCTCTTACGTGATTTATATATTTTTGTTATCTAAAAATGATCGTTCAGAAAATCTCTCTCTCTCTCTCTCTCTCTCTCTCTCTCTCTCTCTCTCTCTCTCTCTCTCTCTCTCTCTCTCTCTCTCTCTCTCTCTCTCTCTCTCTCTCTCTCTCTCTCTCTCTCTCTCTCTCTCTAATTGACATTGTCCCTCCCTTAGGATACCCCATTGATTACAGTAATTAGGTAATGGCCATCGTTTGTCTCTTCCTCCTCCTCCTCCTCCTCCTCGTGTCACTCCTCCTTCTTTTCTTCCACTTAACCTCCTGAGATTTTGGACTATTTAAAAATATTCTTCCTCGTATCCCCATAGAGAGAGAGAGAGAGAGAGAGAGAGAGAGAGAGAGAGAGAGAGAGAGAGAGAGAGAGAGAGAGAGAGAGAGAGAGCGCCCAGTACGCCACGGAGTCGGTCGTCTTATAAAAAATAGAAAAAAAGGAACTCTCAAAACAGTCGTTAATGGTCGAATTGTCCTTTTTTAGGGAACCTGCCAAAAGGAACCTGTTTGGGCCTCTTGTCATTATCTTTACTGGTCACAAGGAATTTGAGGGAACGTGATTGTATGACTGTTTTTTATTACTGTTGTTATTGTTGTTGTTGTTGTTGTTGTTAGTAGCATTGTGCGTGGTTGTCATTTAGTGGTAGTATTTTCGGAGTTGGTGTTATGGTAGTAGTAGTTGTTGTTGTTGTTGTTGTTTGTAGTATTGTGTGTGGTTGTTATTTAGTGGTAGTGTTTTTGGAGTTGGTGTTATGGTGGTAGTAGTTGTTGTTGTTGTTGTTAGTAGTATTGTGCGTGGTTGTCATTTAGTGGTAGTATTTTTGGAGTTGGTGTTATGGTAGTAGTTGTTATTGTTGTTGTTGTTAGTAGTAGTATTGTGTGTGGTTGTTATTTAGTGGTAGTATTTTTGGAGTTGGTGTTATGGTAATAGTAGTAGTTGTTGTTGTTGTTTAGTATTGTGAGTGGTTGTCATTTAATGGTAGTATTTTTGGAGTTGGTGTTATGGTGGTAGTAGTTGTTATTGTTGTTGTTGTTGTTAGTAGTAGTATTGTGTGTGGCTGTCATTTAATGGTAGTATATTTGGAGTTGGTGTTATGGTAGTAGTAGTAGTAGTAGTGTTGTAGTAGTAGTGGCGGAAGTAGTAGTAGAAGTTGTAGTAGTAGCAAGGATACATCTGTTGACTGTTTCATGCTTGAATTTAGCAAGAATATCCTCAGTTAATTAAGAATGCGATGAGGAAAATAGTAACATATTAAAAGGAACAAAAAAATAGAAGAACAATATAGTTATGATGAAGATAATTGTGTTCATTGCCACTGAAAAGATCAAATTCTGTCTGTCAGTGACTATTAATATCAATTTTCTCTCTGTTCATATACTATTGAGCTTTGATTAACCTTCCTTTTTTGCAGTATTTATTATCCCTTAGAGTTTATGGGCAAGGATGGAGGGGTGTAGGGTGGTAGTACATGGGGAGGAGGGGAATGTAGGGGGGGGGGGTGCCTCGAGGTAATGGGGGAAGAAGGGAGAGGGGGCAAATCAATTAAAAAGTTCCAGCAAGTCACTCAAGTCATCACGTAAATCACCCTTCGAGCCTGTGGTGGTGGTGGTGGTGGTTGAACATTACTCATATTTTTTTGTTACGATAACGCGGATACATACAATGCCATTACAGAACACGTGACTATTTAGAGAAACATGCATGAAATAACTTCAGAAAAAAAAAAGTATTCACCAGCCCCTGAAATATTAAACGAAACAAAAAAACGATAAAAAACGATATAAACATAAATAAAAGCAAATAAATAGATTAAATATGATAAAATATGATAAAAAAACAGTTAACATGACAAATCCATTAAGAAAAAGAATAGGGAATTATAACTAACTTTTCAAGGAACTCTAACTTTCACAGGAAATACATAAAACACTCATACAAAAACATGCATTCCGTTTTGTAGGTCAGCTGGTGAGGCGAGTAAATTTCTCTTATTCTTTTTATTATTAAGTTAACCTTCACGTAGGGGGTGAACGAGGAGCATGAAAGAACAATTTATCATTAGGTTATAACAAAAGAACAATGGGGGAGGGGGAGGAGGTGTGGGAGGGAGGGGAGGGGGAGGAGGTGAGGGAGGGGGAGGAGGTGAGAGGGAGGGAAGGGAGGGTTAGGGTAAGGAAGATGAAAGGAAAATAGAAAAGAATGAGATGATAGATAGAGGGATGAAAGAGAAAAGGAAGGATGGAAATAAAGGAATAAGTGACGTAGAAATTTTTAATGGGAGAAAAAAAACGTCTTAAAGTAGCTCTGTAAAAAATGCAGGATTGAGATGATAGAGAGAGGGAAAAGTAAGGAAGGAAAGGAAGGAAGAAATGCAGTGGAAATTTTTAATGGGGGAAAAAAACGTCTTGAAGTAGCTCTGTAAAAAATGTAGGATTGAGATGATAGAGATAGGGAAAAGTAAGGATAAAAATGAAGTGGAAATTTTTAATGAGAGAAAATAAACTTAAAGTAGCTCTGCATGATAAAAAAAAAAGATAAAAAAAGAGGAAAAAATGTAAAGAATGGAAAAAAAAAGTAGGATTGAGATGATAAATAGAGGGAAAATTAATGATGGAAAGGAAGGAAGAAATGAAGCGGAAATTTTTAAGGAGAGAAAAACTCCTTGCAATAGCTCTGCAGGATTAAAAAAAAATACATTTAAATGAGATAAAAAACGTTTCAAATTAACACTGTAAAAAATGCAGGAATTAGATGATAGATAGAGGGAAAAGTAAGGAAGGAAAGGAAGAGATAAGTGAAGTAGATAAATGTAATGAGAAAAAATAGCTTAAAGTAGCTCTGCATGATAAGAAAGATTGAGAAAAGATTAAAAAAACGTAATGTATGGAAAAAAATATAGGAATGATATGATAGATAGAGGGAAAAGCAGGGAGGGAAAGGAAGAGATGTGAAGTGGAAATTTTTAATGAGAGAAAAACATCTGAAAGTATATCTGCATGATAAGAAAAATTAAGAAAAGAGAAAAAAAACGTAGAAACCGAATGGCAAAAATTATAGAGGATAAAATTAATGCTGTAAAAAAAGTTTGAAAAGGAAAGAAATATTGTAATGCTAAATAATGAAAGAAAATTATAATGATGATAATGAAGTAAGATAAACAAGCATAAAAAGAAACTGAAACATTATCAAGAAAACAATAATTACAGTAAAACAAAAACACAAACCTCATTAATAAACAAACTTTCAAAAAACATTCATCATAATCGAAAAAAAAGATAGAGAACAGATAACAAAGATGTAAGAGCAAAATACTGAAGAAGAGGAAGAGGAGGAAGAGGACACGCGAGAGGAGGAGGAGGAGGTGTGAGGCTTGTAGGAGTCCTTCGAATGGGGTAAAGAATGGGAGGGGGTCTTGAGGGGGGCCGGGGGGGGGGTAGAAAGCTCTTTGTCACTGTGAGGATCCCGCTGGGTGAGACGGTCTTTCTGTGGAGCCGCCAACGGGACAGTCCTGATAATGGGTTGTTGTATCCGTGGGGAGGGGAGAGAGAGAGAGAGAGAGAGAGAGAGTGAGTCAGAGAGAGTCAGTAAAGTCGAAGATAGTTTTCAGTAGTCCAGCTGAAGCTCCTGACTGTAAAACTTATAAGACTTCATCAATAAAGTAAACAAAAAAGAGAACGGGAGATGTATGAGTTAATTGATCAAGACAAAAAAGTGGATTAAGGTCGTAAGAGAAAGTGGCACAGTAGTAGTAATTGTTGATAAGAAGTAATGGAGTTCGTAATCTCTCTCTCTCTCTCTCTCTCTCTCTCTCTCTCTCTCTCTCTCTCTCTCTCTCTCTCTCTCTCTCTCTCTCTCTCTCTCTCTCTCTCTCTCTCTCTCTCTCTCTCTCTCTCTCACATTTCCACTACTTCTATCCTGTCCACCTCCCATTGAATAGCTCTTCTTGTCAACCATATACACAAGATTACTCAAATTTCTTCCCCTCTCTCTCTCTCTCTCTCTCTCTCTCTCTCTCTCTCTCTCTCTCTCTCTCTCTCTCTCTCTTTTCTCTCTCTCTCTCTCTCTCTCTCTCTCTCTCTCTCTCTCTCTCTCTCTCTCTCTCTCTCTCTCTCTCTCTCATCTGGCATTCCATCTCTCCCTTCCGGACAGGTACATCTGATCTGTACCTGCCCGTCGCCTGGTTCTCACGCCACCTTGATTAATGAGTGCACCTGAGCAGGGAAGGTGCATGTAGTCTTACCTGCCCTTGTTTAGTATTGCCCACGTATGTAACCTTTGTTATATTTATGGATGTGTATCTTTGTGGTGGCATCTTCTACTGGCATCTTTATACTGGCCTCTTCTACTGGCATCTTTCTACTGGCATCTTCTACTGGCATCTTCTACTGGCATCTTTCTACTGGCATCTTCTACTGGCATCTTCTACTGGCATCTTTCTACTGGCATCTTCTACTGGCATCTTTCTACTGGCATCTTTCTACTGGCATCTTTCTACTGGCATCTTCTACTGGCATCTTCTACTGGCATCTTCTACTGGCATCTTTCTACTGGCATCTTCTACTGGCATCTTCTACTGGCATCTTTCTACTGGCATCTTCTACGGGCCCTTCTGCTACTGGCATCTTTCTACTGGCATCTTCTACTGGCATCTTTCTACTGACATCTTTCTACTGACATCTTTCTACTGGCATCTTTCTACTGGCATCTTCTACTGGCATTTCTACTGGCATCTTTCTATTTGGCATCTTCTACTGCATCTTCTACGGGCCATCTTTCTACTGGCATCTTCTACTGGCATCTTTCTACTGGCATCTTTCTACTGGCATCTTCTACTGGCATCTTTCTACTGGCATCTTCTACTGGCATCTTCTACTGGCATCTTTCTACTGGCATCTTTCTACTGGCATCTTCTACTGGCATCTTTCTACTGGCATCTTCTACTGGCATCTTCTACTGGCATCTTTCTACTGGCATCTTCTACTGGCATCTTCTACGGGCATCTTCTACTGGCATTTTTTCTACGGCATCTTCTACTGGCATCTTTCTACTGGCATCTTCTACTGGCATCTTTCTACTGGCATCTTCTACTGGCATCTTTCTACTGGCATCTTCTTTTTCACTAATCTTTGTGGGAGTATTATTATTATTATTATTATTTTCATGTGTGTGTGTACTACTGTGTGTATTTTCTTTTTGTCTTGTTTTAGTTTTGTTGTTGTTTTGGGGGAGGTATTTTTTGTGTCTGGGTTTTCCTTAGGACTGTATATTCTTTACGGGTGTGAATTCTTTGCAGCTGTATTTTCTTTGTGGGTTAGTGAACTCACTTTTTTTTCTTTTTAAAGGGGAGTGCTACGGATTTTCAAGAGTAACGATAAAACTAACTTCCAATTTCTCTGTGAAGATGTGTATACTTTCCCTATCCAATGACCTACATTCCCCCAAATTTCATGTCTTTATGTCTTATATTTTTTTGTGTGGTGAATTTTTTTATGTGTGAAAAAGTGAAAATTTTCACGATTTTCAAAAAAAAAAAAAAAAAAATATATTGCCACACATTCAATTTCTAGCATGGAAATGAAAGGTTTGAGTCAGGAAACATTTTCCGTATTGAAGATTTTTACAATTATCTTCTATCTTTTTTTAAATTATTTTTTTACTGATAGATGAAAAAAAATGGCAAAAACGGCAAAATACAGGTTTGAAAAAATATACAGAGTTATGGTTAACAATATTTTATTTTTGCAATACGGATATTCAGGGCAACCTTTTCTCTTCAAATAAAACAAACAAAAAATAAAATAGCATAAAAAAGGGTGGAGATTTTAGCTCCAAAAGAACAAAAACTTAACTTTCCAGGAGGGGCGATTTAAGTTTCGCGAGGGCCTTTTTTAAAAAGGCACCGCCTTATATTCGTCCCCTTCACCCTCTAGTTTCTTTTTTTTGTTCTTCAAACGATCCTTTCACGAATTTGGTCGATTCTTTTCATGTAAGACCCCTGCAGCCATGTGAAGGGTTCCCAAACTCGGGCACCATAAACCCCTCCCTGTACCCAACATTGTGTCGAGCACTGCTTGTGCCACTGCAAAGTCTAGAATGTTTTTATTAGCATTTTTGTACTTGGAGAAAAATCCCAAATACGAGAGTGTAAATGTTCATTTGGGTTTTGCGTTTTACCTAACAAACATGCTTTCAATAATTTGTCTGTAGTTAGCCTCTTATATTCAGCCCACACCTTTTGGCGCATTTTCTGACGGCAATAAAAAGTGATCTCATAGTTTTGTGTGTGGGGGAGTCTTCTTATTTGCGATGGCACTTTGGTAGAAGCAGTAGCTCTCGGTAGACTTGGGGCACAGTTGGTGTTGAGGGTTTTCATCACTTGATGAGCAATGAAGGAATGGGGCTAAATGTCCATTCCTCATGCCCTTCACGCCCCCTCCCACATGACGTCTGTTTGCCGCACTGTAGTATTTTTGCAATTTTCCTATCACAAAATCAGTCAGTTTTCCTTTCCCCCCCATCACTTTCAACCTTCTTGTTTTTCCTGTTTTTGTCTTTGTCTGGGTTTTACCACTTTTTTCCCTCATTTTTCTCAACGCTGTTCCTAATCTTTTCCAACATGTTTTATGCACTCCCCTTTTCTATACTAACACCATTATAGGGCCTTTATTATTGTTCAATGCACATAGAGCGTTATAGGCAGAACTGTCACCGTGGGAAATAAACACTGTGTATCGTAGGTTGTGGGCCCAAGCTTCTCCCAAACAACTTCAGTGCCGCAGCTGTCTCCATGCCACCAGAACTCCCGTCGTAGTTTTTCTGGCATTCTTGTTTGTGTCCTTTCTTCCACTCTTCCATATCCTTCTTACTAATTTTGGTATTCTCCTTCTTTGTGCACTTTTCACAGACTTGCTGACAGTTTCAAAATCAATTACACAACCTGTGTGTGCCTCGATACTGCACCCACAGCAAGTTTACTCGTGGGGCCCTCGTTTTTGCCAACTCCCATCGTATATGACCTTTAATTATAAATACCGTCTTGATCTGGTGTGTAGTGTCTTTTCACAGCATCCCTGGTCTTTTCCATCACCTCTTTTGCCTTCTGTTCTGTCTTCTGTAGAATATGCCTCTGCGTGTCCTGGTACTTGGCATATACGGGTCATACCATGTTGCTGATGAGTTTTGTTGTAGGAAGTGAACCCTAACCCAACTTCCATGGTTAGTACACCAACGTGTTCGTATTGGGGTGTCATCAACCTTGCCGTCGCCACATTCGTTCCCGCAGTCCTCACATTTCAGGTGGAGTTTAAATCCAAGGATTTGTTTACAAACGACCTTTAAACTTTGCCCATAAAATTGGCTGCACGCAACGTTGGTGAAAAGTTCTCGTAGGTAGCTTTGCTTCAAATGATTTTCTCATCATTGATGGGAACAATGTCTGCAGCTGTTTTTCCCACCTCCAACTTCCTTTTCTGGCAGATGAAAGGTGAGCAGTGGTGTTGTGGGAGGTACAAGGGGTGGCAGGTGTGGCTGGCTGTGCGTTGCTGGTGGACGCTGTGGCTGCTCCCTCTCCCTCTCCCTTTCTCTCTCTTCCTGCTTCCTTTTCTTTGCTTCTACGCTTTCTTTATGTTCTTTATGTTCTGTAGTTTGATCTCGTCACTCTTCCCATGTTTTAACAAGTGTAGGGGCAACATAAGGGCAAACATGGTCAAGGTCGAAGGTGGGGAGGGAGAAACGTCCTTCCACCTTGGACTCCCATGAAGGCACTGAGCGTGTGAGAGGGTGGCTTGGTGTATATGGCGCGTGGACACGATGCCGACACCTCCAAACCATATTACAGCAAAACAAAATCAATTTTATCAAAATTTTGAGTACAGTAACCATTCAAAATAGTTTTTGACGCATCAAGGGTTGCCAGTGTTGCAATTATTATATTTATTTATTATATATAAAAAAATTGAAACGTGATACAGCCACAAAACTTTGTGGAAGTGTATTATCGTACTTTGGCACCTTTTGCATCAAAACATGAAATTTGGTAATGTACGATGAATTTCGTCATTTTCACCATGGTCCCCCTTAACTCAGGAAATCGATCGTAGAAACTAGAGTCATCGGATTGTATTACTGTAAGGAATGATATTTTTTTTTTGGATAACTACTATACTGCTGCTACCACCACCCCCACCACCACCACCACCCCCCACCACCACCACCACCACCACACTACTACTACTACTACTACTACTACTACTACTACTACTACTACTACTACTACTACTACTACCACCATCACCACTACCACCACCACCATCACCACCACCACCACCACCACTACTACTACTACTACCACCACTACTACTACTACTACTAACCACCACCACCACCACCACCACCACCACCACCACCACCACCACCACCCACCAACCACCACCACCACCACCACTACTACCACCACTACTACTACTACTACTACTACTACTACTACCACCACCATCACCACTACCACCACCACCACTACCACCACCATCACCACCACCACTACTACTACCACCACCACCACCACCATCACCATCACCACCACCATCACCACCACCACCACCATCACCATCACCACTACCACCACCACCACCACCACCACCACCACCACCACCACCACTACTACTACTACTACTACCACCACCACTATTATAACCATTATAACCCTACCTACAAGCAAAGACTACTGTATAAGTAGTCTTTGCTACAAGTCATAAGTTATCCCTCATAAACCAAACACGTGAGTCACACCTAAAACAGACACACCAAATAAGGAGAAGGGAAGCACTCACTCACAGGCTAATAAGTTTTGATCCCAGACGGTAGGGGGCTTGAAGGAGGCGTGGTGGGAGGAGGGGGCGTTGATCCCTTATATGGCCCTGATCCCTATGTTGGTCTTCACGCCTGGGCCTGACGGGAGCCCCAAATAAGGGTCGGCCTTGCCCTTGACACCTGAGGCTTCGTTTCACACCTGTCCTCGCCTGCCGCCTAAACTATTTGTCATGGCCATATATTTTTTTGCTCCTACTGATTGTGTGATGTTTTTGCTACTATATATTCTACTACTACTACTATTACTGCCACTTCTACTACTACTACTACTACTGCTACCACTACTACTACTACTACTACTACTACTACTACTACTACTACTACTACTATTACTGCCACTTCTACTGCCTTTACCACCATTGTTACTGCTATTACTTGTAAAAATGATATGACATTGTGATGATAATGATAACAAATAGCAATAGCAATAACATTAATAATAATAATAATATTATTAGTAACAACAATAATAATTTTGGTAATGATAATAATACTTCTACTACTACTACTACTACTACTACACTACTACTACTACTACTACTACTACTACTACTACTACTACTACTACTACTACTACTACTACTACTACTATTATAACAGTGAGGACCATCTGGAGAATCCTTATCCTGTCTCGGGCCTCCTTCATCCCTCCTGCCTCCTTCCCTTCTATGCACTCTCCTCTTCCTCCCCTTTATTCTCCCTTATCACTCCAGCTCTTCTTTAGCTTCCCATATGTTTGTTCCCTTCTCTCCCTTCCCATCCCTGCCCTTCCCTCCCTTCCCATCCCTGCCCTTCCCTCCCTTCCCATCCCTGCCCTTCCCTCCCTTCCCATCCCTGCCCTTCTCTCCCTTCCCATCCTTGCCCTTCCCTCCCTTCCCATCCCTGCCCTTCCCTCCCTTCCTCGCATCCACTTGACATCACTTTTCCTCCTCTCTCTCTCTCTCTCTTCATCTCTCTCCCCTCTCTCTCCTCTCTCTCATCTCTCTCTCTCTCTCTCTCTCTCTCTCCTCTCTCCCCTTCCTCCTTCCCATTTTCCCTCTTCTATCTCCTCCATCCTCCTTCCCATTTTCCCTCTCCTCTCCTTCTCTCCCTCCGCCTGTCTCCATCTCTCTGTCTACCTCCATCTCTTCCCTCACCCTGTCACCCTAATCTCCCATCTCCCCTCTGTCTCTCCCCTCCTCCCCCTCCCCTCCTAACCACAACACGCACCTTCCCTCCACCATCCCCTTCCCCTCCTGGCACAGCGGGGGGGGGGGGGATGGGACGTATTATCCTGAACAGCTAAAACAAACACACGCACACACTTTTTTGTATTGTTCATATATATATTTTTCTGTTGCAGCGCAGGAGAATAGATGATATATATAATGATGTCAATATTTTTAGCTTTGTGTTCTTGAGGGCGTTGACATTTCCTGACTATTACGAGAATGTTTATTGCAGATGGCCTAAAAAAGGAACAAAGGAAAACAAATAGAATAAAGCTTTAGTTATCATTTTCATTTTAATTTTGTTGTTGTTGTTGATAAGTTTGTTTGACAGTTCACCGTTTTTTTTAATGTTAATTCGTTTTGCCTTAATATGCGGTGACTTTTTTTCGTCTTTTTAATTTCTTCAGGGTTTTTGCAATGATGATGGTGATAATGAGGAACTAAACAGCCAGATGAGTGATAGTGCACATATGGTGGTGATAGTGATGGTAGCTGAAATTTGTTGTTGCATTGATGGAACTTAGTGATGGTGGTGATATTGGTGGTGAGGGGTTCCAGAAGTAAGTTTAAAAGTGGTGATGGTGATTGCACTGGCTTTGTAATGCTGGTGGTGGTGGTGGTGGTGGTTGGCGTAACCCTGAGGTTTGTTCTTCACCATCCACACACCACAGGAATCTTAGGCCTCTCTCTCTCTCTCTCTCTCTCTCTCTCTCTCTCTCTCTCTCTCTCTCTCTCTCTCTCTCTCTCTCTCTCTCTCCCCTCCAGCCTCACCAAAGTCACCATACATCCTTTACGACTGTCTGAACTAACTCTCTCTCTCTCTCTCTCTCCTCTCTCTCTCTCTCTCTCTCTCTCTCTCTCCATCTCTCTCTCCTCTCTCTCTCTCTCTCTCTCTCTCTCTCTCTCTCTCTCTCTCTCTCTCTCAGGTGCCCGGGGAGAGCATAATCACCAGTCATTATCATCACAACACTTATGCCTTACATTATGTCTGCCTTCTACTTATTTATTCCGTCTCTCTCTCTCTCTCTCTCTCCCTCTCTCTCTCTCTCTCTCTCTCTCTCTCTCTCTCTCTCTCTCTCTCTCTCTCTCTCTCTCTGCTTTCTTTTCCAATTTTTCATCACTTCTTTTTAGTTCAATCCATTTTTTTCTTTTTTCATTTTGTTTCTTTTCTTTCCTTTCCTTCTCTTCATCTTGTTCTTGTTCTTCTTTTTGTTCTTGTGTATTTTTCTTCTTTATTTTCTTCGCCTCTTCCTTATCGTCCTCCTCTCTATCAATTCTACCATCGTTTGCACTTTTAGAATTATCCGTCATTTGCTCTATTTTCGTCATTTTTTATTACTTTTCTGTGTCAACAACAATAATAGTACCTAGTAATAGTAGTAGTAGGTATATAGTAATATATAATATAATATAGGCCTATAGTAATAGTAATAGCGGAGGTAATCACTATAATTATTATCTTAACTTGTACTGGACGCGTTCTTAAGGAAGGAGATGAGGAGTCAAGCTTACCCTCCAAAATAGCAGCAAGAAACAGGGTGGTCCTACTTAACCTTGCGGCGCACCTGTGGCTTGGAGGGGGGGGGGGGGGGCACGTGGCTCTGTGGCTCACGAGTACTTACAGACGGTAATTACAGAAGCGAGGCGCGTCAGAATGAGTGACAGGGACAATTAATACGGAAACTAAATGATGCCCCCAAGACCCGTAGAGGAATTAAGGCGCATATTACATATATATAGATAGGGACACCAGGAAATGAATGTTATTGATTAAAAACACTGATCATTATAAGTGAAGAGATAATTTGTTAAGATAATACAGTAATAAAGTGATTAAGATATGGCACACAGATCAATATTTGGCATAGCACACACGTAGTAGTAAATAATATGCAAAATGTTTACATGATCAGCGAAATGGTGAAACATAATATGCGAAAAAATGTACAAATTCAAGGTAAAGTAAAATTAAGGTGCCAAAAAAATACGAATGGAACAAATAATAATAATAACAATACTAATGATATTGTTAATTGTGTCGATCGTAACATCATTAACAATAGTAATGATAATTGTAAGGATATGCGTAACTTGTAACATAGGAAGATAATTAGATCCCCTTAAAGAGAGTTGAATCGTGAAACATATCATTATATTATCTTTAATATTATCTTTAATTTGCTTTAGTACTTACGTTCATGTACTTCTGTTCGTATAATTTTTTTTACTGTATGCTTTCGGGTAAAAATGAAATTATTATTATTAGTAGTAGCATCTTCACTTCCTCCCCGTAATTCCCTTATTGATGAAGACGATGAAGCAGAGGCTGGAGGTTAATGGGTGGTGTAATGGAAGGGGTAATGAGGGTGATAATGAAGGGTAATGAGGGTGATAATGAAGATGAAGACACCGCATTACTCTCTCTCTCTCTCTCTCTCTCTCTCTCTCTCTCTCTCTCTCTCTCTCTCTCTCTCTCTCTCTCTCTCTCTCTCTCTCTCTCTCTCTCTCTCTCTCTCTCTCTCTCTCTCTCTCTCATCTCCTTCATTTTTTCGCATTATCCCTAACTCTCCTTCTCTTCTCTCTCCGATCTCTTCACGCCTCATTTATCACTTCTTCCTCTTCCTCTTCCTGCCTCTCTTTTAATCCTCTTCTCTCATTACCATTCTTTGCATCTTTCTCATTTACTCTATCTAATTTCTTATCCCTACTTTTATCCATCCTCCTTCTCCCTTAATTCATGTATTCCCCCTTAACTAGGCGAGAAAAAAAAAAAGTTTCATTTTACATACATATTTTTTCTATCGTATGTTTTCCCTTCAGGTAAAAATGTCTCTCTCTCTCTAATCTTTCCCATTTACTTATATTAAATTTCTTATACCTACTTTTATCCATCCTCTTTCTCCCTCCCTTCCTTCATTCCCTCTTAATTAGGCACAAATATTAAATAAGATGAAAATTAGTGTTTTTTTGCGTATTTCTTTCTACCGGTGTGTTCCTCCTTCGGGTAAATAGATGGGTGCCCTTGGCGCTTACGTGTCGTTAGTGGGCGCGTCGTTATGGTAATGGGTGGTGATGGGCGTGCTGATGTAGGGGTGGGCGGGGAAGGGGGGTGAAGGACGTTGGAAATGGGTGATGGGTGGTGGTGATGGGCGTGCTGATGTAGGGGTGGGCGGGGAAGGGGGTGAAGGACGTTGAAAATGGGTGATGGGTGGTAGTAATGGGTGGCGATGGGCGTGCTGATGTAGGGGTGGGCGGGGAAGGACGTTGGAAATGGGTGATGGGTGGTAGTAATGGGTGGTGATGGGCGTGCTGATGTAGGGGTGGGCGGGGGAGGGGGGTGAAGGACATTGGAAATGGTGATGGGTGGTAGTGATGGGCGTGCTGATGTAGGGTGGGCGGGGGAGGGGGGTGAAGGACGTTTGGAAATGGGTGGTAGTAATGGGTGGTGATGGCGTGCTGATGTAGGGGTGGGGGGTGAAGGACGTTGGAAATGGGTGGTAGTAATGGGTGGTGATGGGCGTGCTGATGTAGGGGTGGGCGGGGGGAGGGGGGTGAAGGACGTTGGAAATGGGTGGTGATGGGCGTGCTGATGTAGGGGTGGGCGGGGGAGGGGGGTGAAGGACGTTGGAAATGGGTTTGGTAATGGGTGATGGGTGGTAGGAATGGGTCACTGATTGCCATTAGAGTTTAGTTCATTTTTTCTGTCATGTAATTTTCTTTGTAGTTTCTATATTTTGTTAGCTTTTTTTTATATGATGTAGTTGTTGATGATATTATTGTGCATTCTTTTCATTACTTTTTTATCTTATTTTTTCGTTTTCATTTCGCTTTTTATTCACGTATTTTTCTTATTATAGTTTTTCAAGAGTATTTTTCAGCATTTTGTAGTGTTGATAAAAAATTTGGGCCTTATTTTAATTTTTGCATCTTTTTTACTGTTTACTGTTTACTGTTATGTTTTTTTACTGTTTTAGCTGTTTTCTGACTTTTTTTTTTCTATATATATTTTCAAGAGGTCGTTTTTTTATATGAAACATTTTTATATTTTGGTTTTAATTCAGTTTCTCACGTTTTTTTAATGTATTTTTCAAAGTTGTTTTTTTTGTATGTCGTGTTCATGAATTTTTTGGGTATTTTCTTTCATTCTTTCTTTCTATCTTATTTATTTCTTTTCATACAGCTTTTATTTCATGTATTTTTCTTTCTATACATTTTTTCATGAGGTAGTTTTTTTTATATGATGCAGTATTGATATAATTTTTGGCGCAGTTTCTTTCATTCTTTCGTTCTATCTTATTTCTTTCTTTTCATACAGCGTTTCTTTCACATATTTTTCTTTCTATACATTTTATCAAGAGGTATTTTTTTTATATGATGCAGTGTTGATATCATTTTTGGTGCAGTTTCTTTCATTCTTTCTTTCTATCTTATTTATTTCTTTTCATACAGCTTTTATTTCATGTATTTTCTTGCTATACATTTTATCAAGAGGTATTTTTTTTTATATGATGCAGTGTTGATATAATTTTTGGTGCAGTTTCTTTCATTCTTTCTTTCTTTTCTTTCATTCCTTCTATCTATTTCCCATTTTTTATCTATTGTATTTTGATGACAAGTTATTTGAAATGGTGTTGATGTCCTCGTCTTCCATAGGATTGTTTTGTATTCATAATATTTATAAGTGTTGATATTTTTAATTTTATGTGTGACCTCACTATAATGGCATACAATTTTTTTTCACTTATACAGGTGTGTGTGTGTGTGTGTGTGCGTGTGTGTGTGTGTGATGTATAATGGATGAAACAAAATGAAAAAATGAGTGAGAGAAAATGAGACGAGAATGAAAAAAAAGTACCACATTTTCGTGTTTAGAAATATGGTAAAGAGGTAAAAAGACCGTTGGGTGTAATTATAATATCCGGGACACACACACACACACACACACACACACACACACACACACACACACACACACACACACACACACACACACACACACAGAAACGCAATCGCATGAAATCCAAAAAAAAAGATAAGTCAGGAATATGAAGAAGAAAACGAGAATTGAACACACACACACACACAACACACACACACACACACACACACACACACACACACACACACACACACACACACACACACAATAACTAGAGATCGATAAAGATAAGACTGGAATGTGTAGATAGAAAAGGAGAGAAATGGTCCACCCTTTGGCGATAGTAAAGATAAAAAAAAGCACAGGCCCCTCTCTCCTCTCTCTCTCTCTCTTCTCTCTCTCTCTCTCTCTCCTCTTCTCCTCTCTCTTTCTCCTCTCCTCTCTCTCTCTCTTCTCTCTCTCTCCCGTGGACTTGATAACATCGATGTGACTAAAGCACGAGTGGAGGTGAGAGAGAGAGAGAGAGAGAAAGAGAGATAGTTCTTAATCGTAGCCCTGCGGTGAAGAAGATACCATCAACCCGAACACGGAAAGTGATGATGATGGGGAGTCGACATCTCTATCTGAGGGAGGAAGGAGGAAAGATAGAGAGGAAGCAGGAAGGATAGAAAGGGAAGCAGGAAGGATAGAGAGGGAAGGAGGAAGGATAGAGAGGGAAGGGGGAAGGATAGAGAGGGAAGCAGGAAGGATAGAGAGGGAAGGGGGAAGGATAGCAAGAGAAGCAGGAAGGATAGAGAGGGAAGCAGGAAGGATAGAGAGGGAAGCAGGAAGGATAGAGAGGGAAGGAGGAAGGATAGAGAGGGAAGGAGGAAGGATAGAGAGGGAAGCAGGAAGGATAGAGAGGGAAGGGGGAAGGATAGAGAGGGAAGCAGGAAGGATAGAGAGGGAAGCAGGAAGGATAGAGAGGGAAGGAGGAAGGATAGAGAGGGAAGCAGGAAGGATAGAGAGGGAAGGGGAAGGATAGAGAGGGAAGGAGGAAGGATAGAGAGGGAAGCAGGAAGGATAGAGAGGGAAGGGGGAAGGATAGAGAGGAAGGAGGAAGGATAGAGAGGGACGAAGGAAGGATAGCAAGAGAAGGGGGAAGGATAGAGAGGAGAGGAGGTAGAAGGAGAAGGAATAAAAAGGAAGGAAAGTAAGAGTAGCTAGGAAACCTGATAGGGAAAATGAAACAGTCTTGAGGCAAACTAAAAAACTAACACAACACAGAGAGAGAGAGAGAGAGAGAGAGAGAGAGAGAGAGAGAGAGAGAGAGAGTATGTGGTTGGTCGGATGCTGCGATATTTCCCTCATTGTGTAAAGGAAGGAAGTTGAAAAGAATGGACACACACACACACACACACACACACACACACACACACACACACACACACACACACACACACACACATCCTTCAGCCACAAAGCCACTGTTTCTGCCTGGCTGGCCCGTTGGGTGGCCTCGGGCAGGGGGCGTTGGGGGGGGGGCGGGGGGCTAAAATAAGGGGAAGGTGGGGAAAGGTAGAGAGTGACCATGGGCGTGGAGGCGTGGGCGTTGGGTGCTTGGGTTCGGGCGTGGGTTCGTCGTTCAAATTTTTATCCAGTTTGGTAAATAATTCGTGTCAATTTTTTTTTCTCTGCTCTATTTATTTTTCTCTTGTGTGTTTTAACTGTCATTCTTCCAAGCTTTTAAATAGTCCTCTTTTGTCTTCCTCCCTTTCTTCCTACACTCTATTCTCTTCCTTACCTTCCTTCCTTCATGCCTTCCTTCCCTCCTTCCCTTCCTACCTTCTCTCCCTCATGGTTTTCAATGCCCCTAAAACTGACCTTTCCTGTCCAAAAGCGACCACTAACCTGCCTAACCATACCTTCCCTCCATCCCTCCCTTCTCTCCATCCCTCTCTTCCCTCCTTCCCTCCCTTCCCTCCATCCATCCATCCCTCCCTTCTCTCCAGCCCTCCCTTCTTCCCTCCTTCCCTCCCTTCCCTCCTTCCCTCCCTTCCCTCCTTCCCTCCATCCCTCCCTTCTCTCCAGCCCTCCCTTCTTCCCTCCTCCTTCCCTCCTCTCTTCCCTCCCTCCTTCCCTCCATCCCTCCCTCCTCTCTTCCCTCCCTCCATCCATCCCTCCCTCCATCCCTCCCTTCTTCCCTCCATCCCTCCATCCCTCCCTCCCTCCCATCCCTCCTTCCCTCCGTGGGGTGTACAGGCTACCAATATCGGCAAAGTATCATGTTTGAAATCAGGAGAAAGTGCAGTTCTATCTCTCCTTCCGATCGTAATGTACTTGTGACGACTGAATCTGCGAAGAGAGGAGGAGGAGGTGTTGTTTATATAATGAAGAAGAAGAGAGGGAGGGAGATTGGGAAGAAGAATAGTGATAGGTGGTGATGGTGATACTGGTGGTGATGGTGAAAGTAGTGCAAGAAGAAGTGGTGGTGATGATAGTGTAGATGGTGATGGTATAGAGAAGGAGGAGAATGATAATAGAGAAGGAGAAAAAAAGAGGTATGATTTCAGGAACATACTTTTTTTTATTATTATTATTATTTTTTTTTTTTTGAGAGAGAGAGCCTTGGATTATTTTTATTATTAGTTTTTTTGTTTTTTTTATTTCATTTGTATTTGTTTTATTTGTTATATTTTTTTTATCACTATTTTGCCTTTCATATAATCTAAAAACTGTGTGTGTGTGCATTTATACACACGCACACACACACGCACACACACACGCACACACACACACACACACACACACTCACTCACTCAAATGCATACACACACACACACACACACGCACACACGCACACACACACACACACACACACACACACACACACACACACACACTTAAGAATATTTCAACAATGTATACTCCTTC
>JACEEZ010001905.1:235000-237500 GCA_016584305.1 Chionoecetes opilio
AAGAGAAGGAGGGGGAGGAAAAGGAGAAAGAAGAGAAGGAGGAGGAGGAAAAGAAGAAGAAGAAGAAGAGGGGGAGGAGGAAGGTACTCGTAATTGGAAAATGAATGACCGTGGGACCAACTGTAGACGTTTTTCTAATTGATATTTCGGTCCATTTTTCGGGTTCCTGTTAACGTCTGACCTTGTGTGTGTGCGTGTGTGTGTGTGTGTGCGTGTGTGTGTGTGTGTGTGTGTTGGGAAAGATTGTGTGAGAATAATAGTGGTGGTGAGTTGTAAAAATGGTGTTGAAGGTGATGGAATGGTGAATTGGGTTGTGATTAATGATGGTGGTGGCTGTATGGTTGATGGTGATGATGGTGGTGGTGGTGGCTGTATGGTTGATGGTGGTGGTGACTGTATGGTTGATGGTGGTGGTGGCTGTATGGTTGATGGTGATGATGATGGTCGTGGTGGCTGTATGGTTGGTGGTGGTGGCTGTATGGTTGATGGTGATGATGATGATGGTGGTGGCTGTATGGTTGATGGTGATGATGATGGTGGTGGCTGTATGGTTGATGGTGATGATGATGGTGGTGGCTGTATGGTTGATGGTGATGATGATGATGGTGGTGGCTGTATGGTTGATGGTGATGATGATGATGGTGGTGGCTGTATGGTTGATGGTGATGATGATGGTGGTGGTGGCTGTATGGTTGATGGTGATGATGATGATGGTGATGATGATGATGGTGGTGGCTGTATGGTTGATGGTGATGATGATGGTGGTGGCTGTATGGTTGATGGTGATGATGATGGTGGTGGCTGTATGTGGTTGATGGTGATGATGGTGGTGGTGGTGGGTGTATGGTTGATGGTGATGATGATGGTGGTGGTGACTGTATGGTTGATGGTGATGATGATGATGGTGACTGTATGGTTGGTAATGATGGTGGTGGCTGTATGGTTGATGGTGATGATGATGATGGTGGTGGCTGTATGGTTGATGGTGGTGGTGGCTGTATGGTTGATGGTGATGATGATGGTGGTGGCTGTATGGTTGATGGTGATGATGATGGTGGTGGCTGTATGGTTGGTAGTGATGATGATGGTGGTGGCTGTATGGTTGATGGTGATGATGATGGTGGTGGTGGCTGTATGGTTGATGGTGATGATGATGATGGTGGTGGCTGTATGGTTGATGGTGATGATGATGGTGGTGGCTGTATGGTTGGTAGTGATGGTACTGAAAGACTGGTAGGGCGGTACAGTGGCCTTTTAAAAGTCCTGCAATGAGATCCGAAATTAGTACTAAGGTGGATTGTGTTTTATTGATAGACAGATGTACAGAAAATTAATGGTTAGTTAAGGATACTCAATAGCAAGTCTAGAAGTAAAAATAATGTTGCCTCTTCCACAGAAAGATTTAGAGTACATAAGGATGACTCAAATTATGGTCTTATGGAAATATAGTCATGGTTAAAGAAAGTATATCTGAGCAATGAAAGGAGTAAGACATAAGAACATAAGAAATTAAGGAAGCTACAAGAGGCCGCGAGACCTATACGTGGTAGTTCCTATTACCTAACACTACCTACATTCACCTTTCATTCCCATCCATGAACCTATCCAGCCTCCTTTTAAAGCTCCCTAATGACTCCGCACTGACCACCTGACGACTGAGTTCATGCCAATCATTTACTACCCTATTTGTGAACCAGTTTTTCCCTATTTCTTTTTTTAATACCCTTATGTACTCACCTCTCTCAAAGCCCATGGCGTGTAGGGAAGGCAAAGTGAGGATACCCAGATAGACACACTCACATAAGACATAAGTGAATTAAATATAGATGGTAATATAGGAATCGATGAACAGATATAGAATGAAATACAGATACAATAATCTATGAGAAGTAAATACATGTCATAATCAATACATACTCATACAAAAACCATATCATCAGTATCATCAACGGTCATTTTGCTTTATACTCACGGAAATAAAACTTGAAACCCCCCCCCCCATTTTTTTTACTCCCCCTCCAAAGACCTGCCAAAGGAAATAAAAGATAAATAAAAAAAATAACCTCGAAAAA
Source organism: Chionoecetes opilio (assembly GCA_016584305.1). Classification (NCBI taxonomy): domain Eukaryota; kingdom Metazoa; phylum Arthropoda; class Malacostraca; order Decapoda; family Majidae; genus Chionoecetes; species Chionoecetes opilio. The sequence goes on from JACEEZ010001905.1 coordinate 237,073, forward strand.
TGAAACATCGATCAGCTCTTATTCATCAATTTCCATTACCATTGTCACCACACACTACTGTTCCCTCTTACAACCATACCTCCTCCTCCTCCTCCCCTCCCCTCCCCCTCCCCCTCCCCTCCTCCTCCTTCCTCCTCCTCCTCCTCCTCCTCCTCCTCCTCCTCCTCCTCCTTAACTAATGATCACCTGAGCCACAATCAACACATGAGACACCTGGACTAATAGGTAATGGTAATGGTAATGGTAAACGCCACGTCGTTCCCACACCATTACTGAGCCGCCCCCCGCCCCCCCCCCACGCCCTCAATGGTCCCCTTCCCCCCTTGATCCCCTTCCTCGCGGTTGTATCCTTTATAAAACGATTCGATTCCTTTCTTTGTAGGTTTTGATCGTCTTAAATGGGATTGAGTTGTCGTTGTATAGGGTGT
>JACEEZ010001905.1:240000-260000 GCA_016584305.1 Chionoecetes opilio
TCCCTTTCCTCTTCTCCCACCTCTCCCTTTTCCTTCTCACTATTCCCCCCTTTCCTCTCCTCTTTACCCTTATTCTCTTCTTTCACTTCTCCTTTTCCTCCCTTACTCACCTCCTTCTCCTCTTCCCTCTCTCACTATTCCCCCCTTTCCGCGCCCTCCTTCCTCTCCTCCACCCCTCTTCTTCTTCTCCTCCTCTTCCCTTCCTCCTCCGGTCCTGGACGTCTCTCATTGTGGTCTTGGGTCTTTTGTGAACAGGGCGAGACAGGAAGGCCAGTATGGAACCGGTTTTGTGGGGTTATAGTTGTTGTGATGGTGGTAATAGTAGTAGTAGTAGTAGTAGTAGTAGTAGTAATAATAGTAGTGTGGTAGAGATCGTAGTAGTATTAGAAATAGTCGTAGTGGTAGTAATAGTTGTAGGAGTCTTAAAAGTAGAGGTATTTACAGTTGCATTAGTAGTAGTAATAGTAGTTGTAGTAGTAATAGTAATGGTAGTAGTGCTTCTAACACTAGTAGAAACTCTCCCGAGCATGTAGGTTAATGGTAGGTAATAGTAGTAGTTGTGGTGGTGGTAATGATAGTAGTGACGATTGTTGTGGTAGTAATACAAATGATGGTAGTGGTGATGGTGGTGATGGTGGTGTGATGACTGTTACAATTTGGCTTTATTTACTTTCCATTTTTCAACACACACACACACACACACACACACACACACACACACACACACACACACACACACACACACACACACACCTGCTTATTTGCGTGGGAAGGTGTCTGATGGAAGGCCATATTACTTACTATACGATTTTTATCTTGCTCTTGTTTAGTTTCTCCTCATTACAACCTTCTCTACAACCTTCTGCTCCTCCCAAGGCACGATAACAACTGTGAAAACCCCTTAAAGGTCATTGTTTTGGTGTCAGTGAGTGAAAGAAACGACCTTACTGCATGTGTTACGAATTGATACTACTACTACTGACCAAAATATTAACCACTACTATAACTATACTACTTTTACTACTACTTCTTATTCTACTACTACTACTACTACTACTACTACTACTAACCAAAATATTAACCACTACTATAACTATACTACTTTTACTACTACTTCTTATTCTACTACTACTACTACTACTACTACTACTACTACTACTACTACTAACCAAAATATTAACCACTACTATAACTATACTACTTTTACTACTACTTCTTATTCTACTACTACTACTACTACTACTACTACTACTACTACTACTACTACTACTACTCTACTACTACTACTACTACTATTCTTATACTACTACTACTACTATTACTACTACCACCGTTACTTTACTACCACTGGACAGGTATGATAATAGTAGTAGTAGTAGTAAGTAGTGATGGTGGTGATGGTGGTTAATTGTGGTAGAATAGAAAGATCGTGATTGTGGTTGCGATGGTGGTGGGTATGAAAGAAAGAGAGAGAGAGAATGTGTGTGTGTGTGTCAGTGTCTGTCTGTGTCAGTGTCTGTGTGTCAGTGTGTGTGTGTGTGTGTGTGTGGGTAAACAAGGGCCGTGTTGTTTATTCTTCTCACACACCAAACAGGAAATGCCTCGCAGGTTAAATGTTCATTAACACACACAACTGTACCTGAACCCGCGCTTTCACATAGACGAGGAGGGAAGAGGTGGAGGGGAAGAGGTGAGGAGGAGAGGAGGAGAGGAAGGAAGGTACACATAGAGAAAGAAAGAAAGAAAGAGAGGCACATTCCTTCACAAGAAAAAACATTGAACGACATAGAGAGAAGAAAAATTAATGCTCGTAAAAAATTTTTTTATCTTATGTTTTTTACCTTTTTATTTTTTACAATTTTTTTCTTAACAATCTTTTGAGACACGCACACGCACATATTTATGGACATCTTGTAGTGCATTTAACCGGGCTCACACATGGCTATAACGCGTTCTATACATGTTTCTTATCTTCTCTCGAGCCTGTATTGTTATCGTTTCAAACCGGTTATGTTCGAGGAAAAGAGTGTATACATGTAGAAAATAAAAGAAAGAAGTATACATGTTGAAAATAAAATAATGTATACATGTAGAAAATAAAAGAATGTATACATTAGAAAAAAAAGAATGTAACATTAGAAAAAAAAAGAATGTATCATGTAGAAAAAAAAGAATGTTACATGTAGAAATAAAAGTGTATTACATGTAGAAAAAAAGAAAAGTTACATGTAGAAAATAAAAGAATGTATAACTGTAAAATAAAAGTTATTACGTTAAAATAAAAGAATGTTATACATGTAGAATAATAAATGTATACAATGTATAAAATAAAGAATTTACATTGAAAACAAAAGAATGTATTACATGTGAAAATAAAGTTATACATGTAGACAATAAAAGAAAGAAGTTATACATGTAGAAATAAAGATGTATACATGTAAAATAAAGTGTATACATGTAGAAAATAATAATGTATCATGTAGAAAATAAAAGTGTATACATGTAGAAAATAAAAGAATGAAGTATACATGTAGAAAATAAAAATGTATACATGTAGAAAATAAAAGAATGTATACATGTAGAAAATAAAAGAATGTATACATGTAGAAAATAAAAGAATGTATACATGTAGAAAATAAAAGAATGTATACATGTAGAAAATAAAAGAAAGAAGTATACATGTAGAAAATAAAAGATATAATAGAAAATAAAAGAATGTATACATGTAGAAATAAAAGAATGTATACATGAAGAAAATAAAAGAATGTATACATGTAGAAAATAAAAGAATGTATACATGTAGAAAATAAAAGAGAAGTATACATGTAGAAAATAAAAGAGAAGTATACATGTAGAAAATAAAAGAAAGAAGTATACATGTAGAAAATCAAAGAAAGAAGTATACATGTAGAAAATAAAAGAATGTATACATGTAGAAAATAAAAGAAAGAAGTATACATGTAGAAAATAAAAGAATGTATACATGTAGAAAATAAAAGAAAGAAGTATACATGTAGAAAATAAAAGAAAGAAGTATACATGTAGGAACCCATTTCATTCACTACATAAAGTTCTGTTTCTTTCGAATTTCTATGTATGTATATCGTTGGGAAACACTTATTTGTTAGGCCTACAGAATTATTCACATGGGGCGGGCCTATTTTGATCATTTAAGATTGTTAACGATAAGATTTTTTGCGTTTTATATAAAACATTAATTGTCTGTTACAATTAAGATTTCTTTCTACATGTATACTTCTTCTGTTAATTAAGTATATCTTTATTTGTAATTTCTACATGTATACCATGTAAATAATAATTATTCTTTTTTTACATGTAGGACCTCATTTCATTTTCTACATAATTTCTTTTGTCTATTTCGAAGCTTTTTCTTGTATTTTCTTGTAACTCTTTTTTTTGCCTACAGAATTTTTTATTCACATGTACTTGCTTTATTTTTACATTTATTTCTTTTTTTTACAGTATTTTTTTTGTTTCATTAATCTTTTTTTCTCTTGCTTTATTTTCTACATGTATACTTTCTTTTATTTTCTACATGTATGCTTTCTTTTATTTTCTACATGTATACTTCTTTCTTTTATTTTCTGCATGTATACTTCTTTCTTTTTTTGTTTCATCTAATCTCTTTTTCTTGCTTTATTTTCTACATGTATACTTTCTTCTTTTATTTTCTACATGTATACTTCTTTCTTTTATTTTCTACATGTATACTTCTTTCTTTTATTTTCTACATGTATACTTCTTTCTTTAATTTTCTGCATGTATACCTTCTTTTATTTTCTACATGTATACTTTTCTTTTATTTTCTACATGTATACTTTCTTTTATTTTCTACATGTATACTTTCTTTTATTTTATACATGTATACTTCTTTCTTTTATTTTCTACATGTATACTTTCTTTTATTTTCTACATGTATACATTCTTTTATTTTCTACATGTATACTTCTTTCTTTTATTTTCTACATGTACACTTTTATTTTCTACATGTATACTTTCTTTTATTTTCTGCATGTATACTTCATTCTTTTATTTTCTACATATATACTTTTTTTATTTTCTACATGTATACTTTCTTTTATTTTCTACATATATATTTTTTATTTTATACATGTATACTTCTTTCTTTTATTTTCTACATGTACACTTTTATTTTATACATGTATACTTTCTTATTTTCTACATGTATACTTTCCTATATATTTTTTTATTTTATACATGTATACTTCTTTCTTTTATTTTCTACATGTACACTTTTATTTTATACATGTATACTTTCTTATTTTCTACATGTATACTTCTATATTTTGCTCTATTTTCTACATGTATACTTCTATCTTTTGCTCTAGATTTTCTACATGTATACTTCTATCTTTTGCTCTATTTTCTACATGTATACTTCTTTCTTTTGCTCTATATTTTCTGCATGTATACTTCTTTCTATTCTTTCTTCTTTCTTTTTCTTGCTTTTATTTTCTCCATATGTACCAAAATGAAAGGACGTTTTCCACACACCTTTTACAGACTCCCAATTATTACCTTGTGTCGTGGTTATCTATTTCTTTCCTTTGTCATTCTTATTTCTTATCACTCCGATTTCTCCAAGTTTCTAAAGCCCTGTTCCAGAGAGAGAGAGAGAGAGAGAGAGAGAGAGAGAGAGAGGAGAGAGAGAGAGAGGGTAAGAGAGTAAGAGAGTAAGAGAGCGAGAGAAAAGGAAAGGATAAAAGAAGAAAAACAGAAGTGAAGAAAGAACACAAAGAGGAAAGGAAGGAGAAGACAGATCAATTCAAAAAGGGAAAGAGGTATAGAAACATGGATGGTGGAGAGAGAGAGAGAGAGAGAGAGAGAGAGAGAGAGAGAGAGGCTGAGGTAGGGATTAAGGCATACATAGGTTGTCACTTTGTTGGTGGGGATTACTGGATTATTTTATAGATAAGTGAGGGATTTCTCTCTCTCTCTCTCTCTCTCTCTCTCTCTCTCTCTCTCTCTCTCTCTCTCTCCTCTTCTCTCTCTCTCTCTCTCTCTCTCTCTCCTCTCTCTCTCTCTCTCTCTCTTCCTCTTTGACTGTCTTTTCTGTTCCTCTCTTCTCTTCTCACTCTCTTCCCGTTCCACTTCTTCATTCTCTTTTTCAAGCGTTTCCTTCCTTCCTTCCTTCACTTCATTCATCTTCGTCCACTTCTTCCCCCTCCCCTTCCTCCTCTTCCTCTTCCTGTTAACCCCACTTTTCTTTCTCCCATTCTTCTCTCTCACCTCCTTCCCCTTCCTCTCCCCTTCCTCTCCCCTTCTCTCTCCTTCCTCTCTCCTTCCTCTCTTCCTCTCTCCTTCCTCTCCCCTTCCTCTCCCCTTCCTCTCTCCTTCCTCTCCCCTTCCTCTCTCCTTCCTCTCTCCTTCCTCTCCCCTTCCTCTCTCCTTCCTCTCCCCTTCCTCCCCTGAAATATCTGGGGAGTGGTTAAGTTCCCTCACGTCTCTCTGATACCTGATACGTGAGAGAGAGAGAGAGAGAGAGAGAGAGAGATATTGCATTCGCTTTCTCTCACTCTTTTGAATTCATGTTATTTGTCTTGTTTTTTTTACTATTTTAATTTTTTTATGTTTCGTTTTTTTTTTTAATCACTTATGTTGATTTTGAACATTTATATTTTTTCTTTAGATTTTTGTGGTAATCTAAAAAAAAATCCCTTTATATCGTGTGACGTAAACCTTTAAGTAAGAATTATACCGTTTGAGTTATTGGTGATGATAGTGATGGTGATGGTGGTGATAGTAGTGATGTTGATGGTGATAGTAATGGTGGTAGTGGTGGTGGTGATGAAACTGGTATTGGTGGTGGTGGTGGTGGTGATGGTGATAGTGGTAGTGGTGGTGATGGTGATAGTAGTGATAGTGATGGTGGTGGTGGTGATAGTAGTGAAGTTGATGGTGATGGTGGTGGTGGTGGTGATGGTGATAGTAGTGATAGTGATGGTGTGATAGTGGTGATAGTGATGGTGGTGGTGGTGAAAGTAGTGAAGTTGATGGTGATGGTGGTGGTAGTGATGGTGGTGATGCTGAAACTGGTGTTGGTGGTGGTGGGCTTACCTTGTTTATTTGTGAAATGCTAATGAATTTTCACCCTCCTTCCTGCCCTTCGCGTTCCTTCTTCCTTCTTCTGCCTTCCCTCCTCTCTCTTCACTCCTCCTTCTTTACATCCACCTTTCTTTATCAATTATCTTATTCCTAGTGTTATATATATTTTTTTATTATGCTCTCTCTCTCCTCTCTCTCTCTCTCTCTCTCTCTCTCTCTCTCTCTCTCTCTCTCTCTCTCTCTCTCTCTCTCTCTCTCTCTCTCTCTCTCTCTCTCTCTCTCTCTCTAATTCATGAATAACCCACCTGGAACTGTTACCTGGTCGCTCCACCTTTTGGCTCACCTGTGCTAATGAACTAATGGAGAAGAGGAAGAGGAAATGGAGGAGGAGGAGGAGGAGGAGGAGGAGGAAGAAGAGGAGGGGGAGGAGGAGGAGGAGGAGGAGTGGGAGGAAGAGGAAGAGGAATACAAAGGAATACAAAGGAAACACAAACAGCAACAGACCGATAGGTCCTTACAAGACTGTTTGCTTTAACTATACTACACTAACTAGATAATAAGAGAGAAAGGATAGGAAGTAGAAGGCTCCTCCTCACCCACCCATCCCTCCAGCCGAAGCTGGCCGGAAAAGAAGTGATACCATGCAATATAGAAAAACTGCATGGAATTTGTGAGGAAAGTTGAAAGCTGTAATCTATGGCTAACTACTACTAGTTTGTGGGGGTAGGTTTAGTGCTTGATAGATAGGTCATGTTATGTGTGTTTTGTAATGGTGTGAACACAGTGTGGAGGTTCAAGGGTGGTGCGGCAGCCTTGCCTGGCGCTTTCTTGGGAGGCAGCAGTCAATCAGGCCCCAGCTCCGTTCAATCCACTGCGGATTGTGTACTTTCCATGTAGAACGCCGTACACTTCAATGCCTCCTGCAGCAGTGACCCCTGGTACCTTAAATCCCGATGGTGGTCACTAACTGTCAGGACCCTAACTGAACCACAGCCCGTCACAGGTCGAGAGTAGTAGTGGTAACCGTTAACTCGGGGCTATCTGTGTGTGTTATGAGGTCTAATGTAGTGTTGGTGTAGGCTCAGTGTGGAAGTTCAGGGGTGGTGCGGCAGCCTTGCCTGGCGCTTTCTTGGGAGGCAGCAGTCAATCAGGCCCCAGCTCCGTTTCAATCCACTGCGGTAGTGCACTTTCCAAGTAGGACGCCGTGCACTTCAATGCCCCCTGCAGCAGTGACCCCTGGTATATAAATCCCGATGGTGGTCACTAACTGACAGGGACCTTACTGAACCACAGCCCGTCACAGGTCAAAAGTTGTAGTAGTGACCGTTTACTCGGGGCTGTCTGAGACGTGTGGGAGGGGTTGTGTAGACGCGACTCGCAATCATTTTACGCAATGAGAGTAAGTTTCAGAGGCCCGCGAGATAAATTTATTATTCCGAGATAAACAGTGACAACCGGGGATTTGATATGAAATATTTATCGAGGCGACTTTTAAATGATTCTATTGTATTTGAGTTTACTACGTCTGACGGCAGCCCATTCCATACGTTTACAACACGGTTTGTGAAGAAGTACTTTGCTTCGTTCGTTACAACCGTTTCCTGCTTATTTTAAATCCGTTGTTTCTAGTTGAGCTTGACCGGTCTAGCGTGAAAAGATTTTCTGGGACTACGTTCGTAAATCCGTTGAAGATTTTAAATACTTCGATGAGGTCACCTCTTATCCTTCGTTTTGTTAGTGGGAATAAGTTAAGTTCTTTGAGCCGATTTTCGTACGATTTATTTCGCAATCTAGGTATCATTTTGGTTACTCTGCGCTGTATTTTTTCTAGTTTATCTATGTCCTTTTTATAATAAGGTGACCAGAACTGCACACAGTATTCTAGATGGGGGCGAACAAGCGAGTTAAAAAGAGTGAGTATAACTTTTTCAGATTTGAAACTGAAAGTTCGTCCAATAAAGCCAACCAATTTATTTGCAGTTTTTACTACCTCTATAATTTGGTTATTCGGTTTGAGATCTTTCGAGATTATAACGCCTAAATCTTTTTCTTTATCAACACTTGTTAGTTGGAAATCGGTCATCACGTAACTTTTATGAGGGTTGTTATTACCGATATGTAGTACATGGCATTTGTCAAGGTTGAAATTCATTTGCCATGTTTTTGACCATTCTGTTAGCGTGTTTAAGTCGTTTTGTATGAGTTGGCGCTGAGATTCTGTAGAGGCTATGTTTGTGATTTTCGTGTCATCAGCAAATTTCGATATCCTGCATGTGATTCCCTCGTCAATGTCATTTATGTATATTAAGAACAGGATAGGTCCGAGAACTGATCCTTGAGGAACACCACTATTTACACTGGTCCAGTCAGAAGAATTTCCATTTATTACCACCCTTTGTTTACGATTTGACAGCCAGTTTTCTATCCAATTTGAAAGATGGCCTGTTATACAATGAGCTTTTACTTTGCTAATGAGACGCTTATGAGGAACTTTGTCGAACGCTTTTTGAAAATCGAGGTAAACTACGTCTACTGCCCTCGTGTTGTCGTACATTTTGAATACACTATTGTAAAAATCAAGTAAGTTTGAGAGGCATGAGCGTTTATTTCTGAATCCATGCTGCGAGTCTTTGATTATGTCCATTTTCTTCTAAGAACTTAACGATTTTGTCTCTTATGATGGATTCCATTAATTTTCCAGCAACTGATGTTAAACTGATTGGGCGATAGTTTCCGGGCTGCGACTTGCTTCCTTTTTTAAATATGGGTGTGACATTTGCTAGTTTCCATTCGCACGGTACATTTCCGGTGAGTAAAGACTTATTAAATAAGATGGAAAGTGGTTTTACTATTTCGTTCTTTGATTCTTTTAATATGCGTGGCGAAATTTTATCAGGACCAGGAGCTTTGTTTATCTTCATGTTATTTATCGCGAGCAAAATGTCACATTCCTGAAAGGTTAATGAGCTGAGGCAAGTGCCTTTGTTCTGGGTTTTCGGGATGGGTTGATTTTGCGTGTTTTCCACTGTGAAGACTGATGCAAAAAAGTTATTTAGAGTATCCGCCAAGGAGGAGGAGGAGGAGGAGGAGGAGGAAGAGGAAGAGGAGTGGGAGGAGGAGGAGGAAGAGGAGGAGGAGCAGCAGGAGAAGGAGAAAGGGAAGAAAGAGAGGAGGAGGTGGTGGTGGTGGTGGTGGAACCGTGAAGTAAGAAAATAAAGTTTGAACGAAGGACAAATACTACAAGAATACAAAGTCAAATGAATGTGATTAAGATTAATTGAATAAAATGCGAAACTACGATAAAAAAAAAAGTTGAAGAGTCGTAAAAGTCGAAAAAATTGATGTTAACTCTAAAATAGTGAATTTTTTTGTATTAGTTAGTTGCTTCATAAAAAAAGTGAGAAAGTTAAGTGATTTCTTCTTCTATTGAGATAAGAGATATTTAAACACAGGAAGAGGGTGTTATATATAAGATAGCTAGTGAGAAAAATAGCTAGAGAGTGCATCAACAGATTCAAAAGTGAAATTCAGCAGTATAAAAAGTGATAAAAGTGATTGATTTCTTCGTTTAATGAGAAAAGATTGAAAATATACGCCAAAAGATAGTGATATATATAAGATAGCTAGTGAGAATAATTGCTAGAGAGTGCATAAACAGATAAAACAGTGAAATTTAGGAGTATAAAAAGTTATATAAGTGATTAATTTCTTCGTTTAATGAGAAAAGATTGAAAATATACGCAAAAAATAGTGATAGAGATATAAAAGCTTGTGAGAAAAATAGCTAGAGAGTGTACACAATGGAAAGACAGGTGCAAGATAGAAGGGAAGAAGAAAAAGAAGAGAGGAATAAGGAAGAAAGAAGAAAAAAATGAAGGTCTGGAGAGAGAGAGAAAGAAAAAGAAAGAAATATAAACCTAGTATAAACAGAAAAAATAGTGAAATTAAGGAGTTTAAGAAGAGAAAAAAATATTGTGGTTAGAAAAGTGGTGAAAAAAAAAAAAAAAAAAAAGTGTCAATCCGTAATGATGGTTTGTTTGCTTTTGTACAATTTTGACATTAAACTAATATATACGAAATGAAGTAAAACAACTGGAGGAGAGAAATTGTGTGCCAGTAATGGAGAGTTTGTCGATGATTTCTTTGTGTGGTGGCGGTATTTTCACACGCAGGTGGAAGTGTGTGTGTGTGTGTGTGTGTGTGTGTGTGTGTGTGTGTGTGTGTGTGTGTGTGTTTACGTATGCACTAATGTATTAATGTATGTTCGTGTGTGCGTGTTAGGTAGTCGTTTCGCTGTTTTACTAAAGGTTTTACTGTGGGCTGGAGAGAGAGAGAGAGAGAGAGAGAGAGAGAGAGAGAGAGAGAGAGAGAGAGAGAGAGAGACGATAGTATAGTGAAAGAAAAAAATGAGGGAAGAAAAGAAATTAACATGGAAAAGGGGAGAGAAAAAATTGTAAAAAGAGAAAATATGTGATAGTAGGAAAGGCAGAAAATCTTGGCAAGGAAAAGGAAAATAAGAAAAAGAGGCCTAGAAATGGGAAGGGTTAGTAAAGGGCAGGAAAGGATTAGAGAAGGTAGACGTAGGGGAAGGATAAATGGATAACTATGGGAAGGGTATAGAGGAGAGAGGAAAGGGAAGGGAAGGGAAGGAGGAGAAGGGGGAGGGAAATAGGCCTCTGATGGCTTTTTTTTCTCTTTCTTTTAGATGGCATGAGTTAATGGCTGTGACGGAGGTATGTGAGGAGCGGAGGGGGGGGGGGTTATTGTCTAATGGAAGGAAAGGGGGGGGGGTAGAGTGAGAGGGAAAGCATTCTCTCTCTCTCTCTCTCTCTCTCTCTCTCTCTCTCTCTCTCTCTCTCTCTCTTTCTCTCTCTTCTCTCTCTCTCTCTCTCTCTCTCTCTCTCTCTCTCTCTCTCTCTCTCTCTCTCTCTCTCTCTCTCTCTCTCTCTCTCTCTCTCTCTCTCTCTGTTATGTGAAAGGAATTTGGCAGGCACTTTCTTTGATCCTATCTTAAGTGTATTCCTGCTTTCTCAATTTTGATGTTATTTTAGTATTTTTATCCTAATGGTAATATTATTCTTATCATTAACCCCTTCACGCTCAGATCTTTCCTTTGCTATAAAAAATCGCTTGTTTTTTGTCGAGCCATAAAATTACGAAAAGTAACTGAATATACCCAATTAGTTACTCAATAAAGATACTAAACAGGTCATATCTATAAAATATTGTTTATAGTCACTAAAAATCGTCTAATGGCACCCAAATTACAATGGAAATTACGTTCTGGGCCTCAAGGAGTTAATACTCTTTCTATTGTTATTATTTTGTTCGATCATTTTAAACAATGGAAATGTATTGTTATTAATTATTATTAGTAGTATAAGTAGTATTATCATCATCATCATTATTATCGTCATCAGCATTATCAGTATCATCGTAATTGTTATTATTTTTTGTTATTTGGCAGCAATGGTATTATTTTTGTAACTATAACTATGCCTATTTATATTACTACCACTGCTACTTCTACTTGCACTTACATTACTACTATTATCACTCACCAGATGTACTCACCTCCTTCGCATGAAAAGACAAATAGCTTTTTTTTATATATTTATTTACATCTATTACAGTTTGAACGAAAGAAAAACAAACAAACAAACAAGCAAGCAAGCAAGCAAACAACAACAACAAGCAAACAAACAAACAAACAAACAAGCAAACAAAAACAAGCAAACAAACAAACAAACAAGCAAGCAAGCAAGCAAACAAACAAACAAACAAGCAAGCAAACAAACAAACAAGCAAACAAACAAGCAAGCAAACAAACAAGCAAACAAACAAGCAACAAGCAAACAAACAAACAAACAAACAAACAAACAAACAAACAAAGCAAGCAAACAAACAAGCAAACAAACAAACAAACAAACAAACAAACAAACAAACAAACAAACACACAAACAAGCAAACAAACAGCTAGAAAAAAAAAAAAAAAAAAAGCTGATGACAAAAAGAAGTCTCATTTAAACTTAACATCATATTCATGTTGTCCATTTCTATGTGATTCCTTTGATCTCTTTTATGTTCGTAATTTTTTCATTGTATTCAACTTCTCATTTCTATATTCGATAATAAACCTTTGTACATTGCATATTCTTTGTTCTTGTTTTCTGTTCTTCTTATCAGTATTTCATTTATTGTAAACTCTTTGGTTGTCCTTAGTCTTCAATCACTCTTTCTTGTCCTTTAATGTTCCCTCCTTTACTTGTATTCATATATTTCTTTATTTCTATTTCTTTCACTTCTTTCATTGATCGTATTTTTCATCACCACTGTCCTTTCTTCTCCCCTTTCTTCTCTCCCTCTCTGTAGCTCCCCTTTCTTTCTTTCAATCCCCCTTTGTGTGTATCTCCCTCCCCCCCTTTATCCCCTTCATGCGTCACCCTCTCAAGTATTTGTTTGCCTTTTAAAGATGGCTTCCAGTGGGTTTGTTTACATCTGGTTCACTTCATTCTCTCCCACTCCATCACCCCTGACGCTCCCTCCCTCACCTCTCTCTCTCTCTCTCTCTCTCTCTCTCTCTCTCTCTCTCTCTCTCTCTCTCTCTCTTCTCTCTCTCTCTCACTTATCACCCCCTGCAGAGTAACCCTCCCCCCCCCCCCTTTTCCTTCCCTTCATTCCTTCCCTCCCTTCCATATCTCACCCTTTCCCTCTTCCAGAATGTCCCAAGAAAGGGGAACCTATTACTGATGTCTGGTAGGATGCCTGTCACACCCTTCCTACGACCCAATATCCTATCCTACCCTTCCTCCTTCCCTTCATCCTTCCTTTACTACCCTTCCTTTTTCCCTTCCTCCTCCCTCTCAAGTAATAAAAAAATAATAATAACTTCCTTCTTCCCTTCCTTCCCTTCCTTCCCTTCCTCCTTCCCTTCCTCCTTCCCTTCTTTCCCTTCCTCCTTCCCTTCCTCCTCCCTCTCAAGTGTCCTTCCCCCACTCCTTTCCCCAACTCCTTCACCCACTCCTTCCTCCTCCCTCTCAAGTATCCTTCACTCACTCCTTTCCCACCTCCTTCTCCTTCCCCTCCACCGCACTGTTTCCTTCAGTCTGCCCCCCCATGATCTCAAGTCCCATATCCTACAGGACCCCCTATGGCCTTCAATTTGACCCCTGGATATCCTAGACCCACAAGGACCCTTAGGACGTCCCATAACGTTCATGAGTATTGTAGGATTTTAAAGTTTCGCTGTATCCTTATGTTACGTGTTTCGTCTTTTCATTTCGTGTTTTGGATTTGCTATATTTTTTATTCTGTTTTAGTTTGTATTTATTTCACAAGTTCTTTTAAATGTTTGATTGTGTTATTTTTTTCAATTGCGAAATATTGGATTTTTTTTGTAAAGGTTATATTTTAATCATTAGTTTTGATTTTTTTTTTTTTATATATAACAAAATTCTTCAGTTTATCAGTCTCCTCCTCCTCCTCCTCCTCCTCCTCCTCCTCCTCCTCCTCCTCTTTCTCTTCCTCCTCCTCCTCCTCCTCCTCTCCTCCTCCTCCTCTCTCTCCTCCTCCTCCTCTTTCTCTTCCTCTTCCTCTTCCTCTTCCTCTTCCTCTTCCTCTTCCTCCTTCCTCCTCCTCCTCCTCCTCCTCCTCCTCCTCCTCCTCCTCCTCCTCCTCCTCCTCTTTCTCTTTCTCTTTCTCTTTCTCTTTCTCTTTCTCTTCCTCTTCCTCTTCCTCTTCCTCCTCCTCCTCCTCCTCCTCCTCCTCCTCCTCCTCCTCCTCCTCCTCTTCAAAATGTAACCTCTCAAAAGCATACACGACCAGTAACCCACACCACTCACACACACGCACACACAGACACACACACACACACACAGACACACACACACACAGACACACACACAGACACACACACACACACACACACACACACACACACACACACACACACACACACACACACACACACACACACACACACACACTTATGACTTGTGTAATCCTGGCCGGGACAAGAGGCTGGGCGGAGGCTGGCGGTTGGTCGCTTTCGGTACCCTGGAAAGTTTTAATGTTAATATATTTATGAGACCACTTGTTTCTCTCTCTCTCACTCTTTCTCTCCTTCACTCTCACTCAGTTATCCATATACAGTTAAAATAGATATATCGAGAGAGGGAATGAGAGAGAAAGAAAGAGAGAGAGAGGGAATGAGAGAGAAAGAAAGAGATAGAGAAAAAAAGTGAGAAAGGAGAAGGTGAAAATTCATCGAAAATTTTGAATCCTCTAAAGGAATAATTCTACATTGCCTTTTTCTTTGGGCGAAAAAGACAATTTGCATAATTTTCAAAAGATAATAAGTTTTTCTGTTCTTCCTGATTCCATTTTCTTCCTGATTCCATTTTCTTCCTGATCCCATTTTCTTCCTGATTCCATTTTCTTCCTGATTCCATTTTCTTCCTGATTCCATTTTCTTCCTGATTCCATTTTCTTCCTGATTCCATTTTCTTCCTGATTCCATTTTCTTCCTGATTCCATTTTCTTCCTCATCCCATTTTCTTCCTGATTCCATTTTCTTCCTGATTCCATTTTCTTCCTGATCCCATTTTCTTCCTGATTCCATTTTCTTCCTGATTCCATTTTCTTCCTGATTCCATTTTCTTCCTGATTCCATTTTCTTCCTGATCCCATTTTCTTCCTGATTCCATTTTCTTCCTGATTCCATATTCTTCCTGATTCCATTTTCTTCCTGATCCCATTTTCTTCCTGATTCCATTTTCTTCCTGATTACATTTTCTTCCTCATCCCATTGTCTTCCTGATCCCATTTTCTTCCTGATTCCATTTTCTTCCTGATTCCATTTTCTTCCTGATCCCATTTTCTTCCTGATTCCATTTTTTTCCTGATTCCATTTTCTTCCTGATTCCATTTTCTTCCTGATTCCATTTTCTTCCTGATTCCATTTTCTTCCTGATTCCATTTTCTTCCGTTCCATTTTCTTCCTGATTCCATTTTCTTTCCCGATCCCATTTTCTTCCTGATTTCCCTTTCTTCCTGATTCCATTTTCTTCCTGATTCCTTTTCTTCCTGATTCCATTTCTTCCTGATTCCATTTTCTTCCTGATCCCATTGTCTTCCTGATCCCATTTTCTTCCTGATTCCATTTTCTTCCTGATTTCCCTTTCTTCCTGATTCCATTTTCTTCCTGATTCCATTTTTTTCCCGATTTCCCTTTTCTTCCTGATTTCCCCTTTTCTTCCTGATTCCATTTTTCTTCCTGATTCCATTTTCTTCCTGATCCCATTTTCTTCCTATTCCATTTACTTCCTGATCCCCTTTTTTTTCCTGATTCCATATTCTTCCTGATTCCATATTCTTCCTGATTCCATTTTCTTCCTGATCCCATTTTCTTCCTGATTCCATTTCTTCTGATTACCCTTGTCTTCCTGATCCCATTTTCTTCCTGATTCCATTTTCTTCCTGATTCCATTTTTTTCCTGATTCCATTTTCTTCCTGATTACATTTTCTTCCTGATTACATTTTCTTCCTGATTCCATTTTTCTTCCTGATCCCATTTTCTTCCTGATTCCATTTTCTTCCTGATTCCATTTCTTCCTGTTTCCCTTTTCTTCCTGATTCCAAATTTTTTTCCTGATTCCATTTTTCTTCCTGATCCCATTGTCTTCCTGATTCCATTTTCTTCCTGATTCCATTTGCTTCCTGATTCCATTTTCTTCCTGATTCCATTTTCTTCCTGATCCATTTCTTCTCATCCCATTGTCTTCCTGATCCATTTTCTTCCTGATTCCTTTTCTTCCTGATTCCATTTTTCTTCCTGATTCATTTCTTCCTGATTCCATTTTTTTCCTGATTCCTATTTTCTTCCTGATTCCATTTTCTTCCTGATTCCATTTTCTTCCTGATCCCCTTTTCTTCCTCATCCCATTGTCTTCCTGATCCCATTTTCTCCTGATTCCATTTCTTCCTGATTCCATTTTCTTCCTGATTCCATTTTCTTCCTGATTCATTTCTTCTATCCATTTTCTTCTGATTCCATTTTCTTCCTGATTCCATTTTCTTCCTGATTCCATTTTTTTCCTGATTCCATTTTTCCTGATTCCATTTCTTCCTGATTCCATTTTCTTCCTGATCCATTTTCTTCCTGATTCCATTTTCTTCCTGATTCCATTTTCTTCCTGATTCCATTTTTTTCCTGATTCCATTTCTTCCCGATTCCATTTTCTTCCTGATTCCATTTTCTTCCTGATTCCATTTTCTTCCTGATTCCATTTTTTTCCCCATCCCATTTTCTTCCTGATTCATTTTCTTCCTGATTCCATTTTCTTCCTGATTCCCATTTTCTTCCTGATTCCCTTTTCTTCCTGATTCCATTTTCTTTTCCCGATTCCATTTTCTTCCTGATTCCATTTTCTTCCTGATTCCATTTTCCCTTCCCGATTTCCCTTTTTTTCCTGATTCCATTTTCTTCCTGATTTCCATATTCTTCCTGATTCCATTTTTCCTGATCCATTTTCTTCCTGATTACATTTTCTTCCTGATTCATTTTTTTCCTGATTACATTTTCTTCCCCATCCCATTGTCTTCCTGATCCCATTTTTTTCTTTCATTTTTTTTTCTGATTTCCATTTTCTTCCCGTTTCCATTTTCTTCCCGTTTCCATTTTCTTCCCGTTTCCATTTTCTTCCCGTTTCCATTTTCTTCCCGTTTCCATTTTCTTCCCGTTTCCATTTTCTTCCCGTTTCCATTTTCTTCCCGTTTCCATTTTCTTCCTGATTCCATTTTCTTCCTGATTCCATTTTCTTCCTGATTCCATTTTCTTTGTTCCATTTTCCTGATCCCATTGGTCTTCCTGATTCCATTTTCTTCCTGATTCCATTTGCTTCCTGATTCCATTTTCTTCCTGATTCCATTTTCTTCCTGATTCCATTTTCTTCCTGATCCCATTGTCTTCCTGATTCCATTTTCTTCCTGATTCCATTTTCTTCCTGATTCCATTTTCTTCCTGATTCCATTTTCTTCCTGATTCCATTTTCTTCCTGATCCCATTTTCTTCCTGATTCCATTTTCTTCCTGATTCCATTTTCTTCCTGATTCCATTTTCTTCCTGATTACATTGTCTTCCTGATCCCATTTTCTTCCTGATTCCATTTTCTTCCTGATTCCATTTTCTTCCTGATTCCATTTTCTTGATTCCATTTTCTTCCTGATTCCATTTTCTTCCTGATTCCCCTTTTCTTCCGATTCCATTTTCTTCCTGATTCCATTTTCTTCCTGATTCCATTTTCTTCCTGATCCCATTTTCTCCTGATTCCATTTTCTTCCTAAACCCCTTTTCTTCCTGATTCCATTTCCTTCCTGATTCCATTTTCTTCCTGATTCCATTTTCTTCCTGATCCCATTGTCTTCCTGATTCCTTTTCTTCCTGATTCCATTTCTTCCTGATTCCATTTTTTCCTGATTCCATTTTTTTTTCCCGATCCAATTTTTTCTACCTTGTCTTCGATTCCTTTTTTCTGATCATTTTCTTCCTGATTCCATTTTTCCGGGTTCTATTTTCTCCTGATTCCATTTTCTTCCTGATTCTATTTTGTTCCTGATTCCATTTTCTTCCTGATTCCATTTCTTCCTGATCCATTTTCTTCCCATCCATTGCTTCCTATCCCATTTCTTCCTGATTCATTTTCTTTCCCGATTCCATTTCTTCTGATTCCATTTTCTTCCTGATTCCATTTCTTCTGATCCCATTTCTTCCTGATTCCATTTTCTTTCCCGATCCATTTCTTCCTGATTCCATTTTCTTCCGATTCCATTTTCTTCCTGATTCATTTTCTTCTGATTCCATTTTCTTCCTGATTCCATTTTCTTCCTTTATCCCATTTCTTCCTGATTCCATTTCTTCCTGATTCCATTTTTCTGATCCATTTCTTCCTGATTCCATTTTCTTCCGATTCATTTTCTTCTGATTTCCCTTTCTTCCTGATTCCATTTTTCTTCCTGATTCCATTTTTTCCTGATCCCATTTTCTTCTGATTCCATTTTCTTCTGAAATTTCCCTATTCTTCCTGATTCCATTTTCTTCTGATCCCATTTTCTTCCTGATTACATTTTTTCCTGATTACATTTTCTTCCTGATTACATTTTCTTTCTCATCCATTGTCTTTCCCGATCCCATTTTTCTTCTGATTCCATTTTCTTCCTGATTCCATTTTCTTCCTGATTATTTTTTCCCGTTCCCTTTCTTTTGATTCCATTTTCTTCCTGATCCCTTTTCTTTTGATTCCATTTTCTTCCTGATTCCCTTTTCTTTCCGATTCCATTTTCTTCTGATTCATTTCTTCCTGATTCCATTTCTTCTGATTCCATTTGCTTCCTGATTCCATTTGCTTTCCCGATTCATTTTCTTCCTGATTCCATTTCTTCCTGATCCCATTGTCTTCCTGATTCCATTTTCTTCCTGATTCATTTTCTTCCTGATTCCATTTTCTTCCTGATTCCATTTTTCCTGATTTCCATTTTCTTCCTGATCCCATTGTCTTCCCGATTCCATTTTCTTTCCTGATTCCATTTTCTTCCTGATTCCCTTTCTTCCTGATTCCATTTCCTTTTCCCGATTCCTTTTCTTTCCCGATCCATTTTTTCCTGATTCCAATTTTCATGATTCCATTTTCTTCCTATTCCATTTTCTTCCTGATTAATGTCTTCCCGATCCCATTTTCTTCCCGATTCCATTTCTCTTCCTGATTCCATTTTCTTCCTGATCCATTTTTGATTCCATTTTCTTCCTGTTCCATTTCTTCCCGATTCCAATTTCTTCCTGATTCCATTTTCTTCCTGATTCCATTTCTCCGATTCCATTTTCTTCCTGATCCCTTTTCTTCCGATTTCCTTTTCTTCTGATTCCATTTCTTCCTGATTCCATTTTCCCTTTCCCGATTCCCTTTTCTTCCTGATTCCATTCTTTCTGATCCATGTCTCCCGATCCCTTTTCTTCCTGATTCCAATTTTCTTCCTGATTCCATTTTCTCCTGAATTCATTTTTTCCGGTCCCATTTTTCCTCACCCTTGTCTTTCCCGATTCCATTTTCTCCTGATTCCCTTTTTTTCCTGATTCCATTTTCTTCCTGATTCTATTTTCTTCCTGATTCCATTTTTTTTCCTGATTCTTTTTGTTCCTGATTCCATTTTCTTTCCCGATTCCTTTTTTCCGATCCCCTTTTTTCTTTTCCCCATCCCATTTTCTTCTATCCCCTTTTCTTCCTATCCCATTGTCTTCCTGATTCCTTTTCTTCCTGAATCCTTTTCTTCCCGACTCCATTTTCTTCCCGTTCCCTTTTCTTCTGATCCCCTTTTCTTCCTGATTCCATTTTCTTCCGATTCCATTTTCTTCCTATTTCCTTTTCTTCCCGATTCCATTTTCTTCCTGATTCCATTTTCTTCCTGATTCCCTTTTTTTCCCGATCCCATTTTCTTCCCGATTCCATTTTTCCCGTTCCATTTTCTTCCCGATTCCATTTTCTTCCTGATTCCATTTTCTTCCTGATTCCCTTTTTTTCCCCATCCCATTTTTTTTTCCTCATCCCATTTTTTTTCCTATTCCATTTTCTTCCCGATTCCATTTTTTTCCTGATTCCATTTTTTTCCTGATTCATTTTTTCCTGATTCTTTTTCTTCCGATTCCATTTCTTCCTTTCCTTTTCTTCCCGATTCTTTTTTTCCTATTCCATTTCTTCCTGATTCCATTTTCTTCCCGATTCCTTTTCTTCTGATTCCATTTTCTTCTGATTCCATTTTCTTCCTCATCCCATTGTCTTCCTGATTCCATTTTCTTCCTGATTCCATTTTCTTCCTGATTCCATTTTCTTCCTCATCCCATTTTCTTCCTGATTCCATTTTC
>JACEEZ010001905.1:265000-290048 GCA_016584305.1 Chionoecetes opilio
TTACTCATACCATTCCTTTACTCTCCCTTACTCTCCTCCTCTTCTCTTTACTCTTCCTTATTCTCCTCTTTGCCTCTCCTCCTCTTCTCCTCTTTACTCTTCCTTATTCTCCTTCTCTTTTCCTCCCTCCTCTTTTCCTCTACTTTCACCTCCTCTCCTTCGTCATTCCTAGTCCCCCTGTCTTATACCAGCTTGTCTATCCATCTTTTCCATCGTGTCCTACATATCCATCCCACATACACTCCCTATTCCTATCCACATTTCCTATTCCATATAAACCATTCCATATACATACTTATTTCAAACCCTTTCCATACATTTTAATCTCCTTTTCCTTTCCTTTCCTTTACATCTTTTCTCTTCCTATCTTCTCTTTTCCTATCTTCTGTCTTCCCTCATCCTTCCTTTCTTTCTACCTATTTGCTTTAATCTCCCTCTTCCCTCCCTTCTCTCTCCTGTCTCCTCCCTTTTCCTTCCCAATTCTCCCTTCCTATTTTCTCCCTTCTTCCTCTTTCGTCCTTTCTCTTTACATATCTTCTCTTGTCTCCTACTTTCCTCCCTTCTCTCTACCTAGCTTCCCTCTTTTCTCCCTCCTTCCCTCCCCTTCTTTACATTCCAATTTCTCCCTTCTTTTTCCCTTCTTCCTCTTGTTGGAACCGTGTGGAGATGTTACTATCTCTCTTGTGCCTGGGTTTCTGCCGTTCTCTAGCTGAGGGTAGGTCCCTGGCTTTTCGCGGGCCTATGGAGGTCGCTTTCGCGGGTTCTATGTAAGAGTAGCCGTTTGGAGGGTCATCTGTTTGGGGTTTTAGGTTGGGAGCGAAAGCTGGCGGGGTTTTGAGAGTGTTGGAACGCGTGGGATGGGAGAGAGAGAGAGGGGGGAGGGGTAGGATGCTGGGCGGGGTTTTGAGGGGCGTGGGGAGGGGTAGGATGCTGGGCGGGGTTTTGAGGGGCGTGGGGAGGGGTAGGATGCTGGGCGGGGTTTTGAGGGGCGTGGGGAGGGGTAGGATGCTGGGCGGGGTTTTGAGGGGCGTGGGGAGGCTGGAGGGGGTTGAGGGAGGGGTTGAGGGGGTGGGTACGTGGTCAGTCTGGTTCCTTTAGCGTGGTTTTGGGTAATCGGTCTGTCGGTTTGTCGGTGTAAGAGGAAGAATATGGGTAAACGTGAATAAATGATGAGAGAGAGAGAAAAAAAAAATGCAAGTACTGTCTATCATCCAGACAATGCAATACGTACAATGAGTCAGTTTAACGAAAAAACTGTAACATTGAACCTCGACAGTTAAATAAGTTAAAAGAAAAAATATACAAAAAATTAGCAACTATAAGTCTAAAATGATACAGATGAGAGTGGATCATAAAAACAAAACATATTCCCTGTATAGTCATGTGTATATATGTGTATTTACGAATGTTGTTAATGTACAAAATTAATGTTTAAAAGAGTGGCCGTTTGAAGTACAGGTGTTATGTTAATGTTATACCTGACACCTTCTTAATTAACCTGTATGAAAGTAATTGATGTAGGAAGAAGCTTTAATTAAGAGTTAATTGCGTGAGACGGATCTTGTAATTGCACATAAATTTAACCTTGACAGAATTACAACAGATGGCTTCATTAGTTTAATTTTTCATATAAGAGATTTATATAACAGACTGTATTATTTACTTTTCTGACTGACCGACTGTATTATTTACTTTTCTGACTGACCGACTGTATTATTTACTTTTCTGACTGACCGACTGTATTATTTACTTTTCTGACTGACCGACTGTATTATTTACTTTTCTGACTGACAGACTGTATTATTTACTTTTCTGACTGACAGACTGTATTATTTACTTTTCTGACTGGACAGACTGTATTATTTACTTTTCTAGGACTGACATAGACTGTATTATTTACTTTTCTGACTGACAGACTGTATTATTTACTTTTCTGACTGACAGACTGTATTATTTACTTTTCTGAATGGCAGACTGTATTATTTACTTTTCTGACTGACCGACTGTATTATTTACTTTTCTGACTGACAGACTGTATTATTTACTTTTCTGACTGACAGACTGTATTATTTACTTTTCTGACTGACAGACTGTATTATTTACTTTTCTGACTGACAGACTGTATTATTTACTTTTCTGACTGACAGACTGTATTATTTTACTGTCCTATTTTCTTTTACTTTTTCACTGAATTGCAATATAGTTGTGTTAATTTAGTTCCAGTATAAACAACAACAACAACGAAAAATTAATATGGTATGGATGATAAATTATGAAACCGGACGAAATAATACAGTAAAGGATAATACACATTACTTTTTTTTAACACATCTTATTTATTTGACATTAATTGACTTTTAGATTGATGACATTAATTGACTTTTTAGATTGATGACATTAATTGACTTTTAGATTGATGACATTAATTGACTTCTTTAGATTGATGACATTAATTGACTTCTTTAGATTGATGACATTAATTGACTTTTAGATTGATGACATTAATTGACTTCTAGATTGATGACATTAATTGACTTCTTTAGATTGATGACATTAATTGACTTTTAGATTGATGACATTAATTGACTTTTAGATTGATGACATTAATTGACTTCTAGATTGATGACATTAATTGACTTAGATTGATGACATTAATTGACTTTTAGATTGATGACATTAATTGACTTCTAGATTGATGACATTAATTGACTTTTAGATTGATGACATTAATTGACTTTTAGATTGATGACATTAATTGACTTCTAGATTGATGACATTAATTGACTTCTAGATTGATGACATTAATTGACTTCTAGATTGATGACATTAATTGACTTCTAGATTGATGACATTAATTGACTTCTAGATTGATGACATTAATTGACTTCTAGATTGATGACATTAATTGACTTCTAATGATGACTTAATTGACTTCTAGATTGATGACATTAATTGACTTCTAGATTGATGACATTAATTGACTTCTTTAGATTGATGACATTAATAGACTTCTAGATTGATGACATTAATTGACTTTTAGATTGATGACATTAATTGACTTCTAGATTGATGACATTAATTGACTTCTAGATTGATGACATTAATTGACTTCTTTAGATTGATGACATTAATTGACTTCTAGATTGATGACATTAATTGACTTCTAGATTGATGACATTAATTGACTTCTAGATTGATGACATTAATTGACTTCTAGATTGATGACATTAATTGACTTCTAGATTGATGACATTAATTGACTTCTAGATTGATAACATTAATTGATTTTAACATGTTTGACTTAATATGATTACCACAGACTAATTTTCACACGTATTACAATAACCTGATTGAAATACCGTCACGCACTACCTTAACCCCTTTACACCCAGATCTTTCCTTTGCTAAATAAAAATGTTCATTGTTAGCCATAAAAATACAAAAAATAACTTAATATACCGAATGAGTTAGTCGACAAGGATACTAAACAGGTCATATCTATAAAATATTGCTTATAATCACTCAAAATCGTCTAATGGTACCCAAAATACAATGGAAAATTACGTTTTGGGTCTCAAGGGGTTAATATCATAATACTACAAAGGTCAAAATTAAGCATTCACCTTCCCATAATGTTTCACTCTAAAAAGTTATATGTAGATTTATTTTTACATATGCATCCTACATACTACCTTTCCCACATTTCCTATTTCTTTCCCATATATACCTTTCCATATCAACTCTTATTTTAAACCCATTTCCATACAATTTATTCTCATATTCGCCTTTGCATTTCCTTTACATCACCTTCTCTTCCTATCTTCTCTCCTTTCTCCCTCTTCCTATTCGCGCTCTCTTTTCTCCCTCTTCGCTCTCTTCTCCCTCTTCCTATTCGCTCTCTTTTCTCCCTCTTCCTATTCGCTCTCTTCTCCCTCTTCCTATTCGCTCTTTTCTCCCTCTTCCTATTCGCTCTTTTCTCCCTCTCTCTCTTCCTATTCGCGCTCTCTTTTCTCCCTCTTCCTATTCGCTCTCTTCTCCCTCTTCCTATTCGCTCTCTTCTCCCTCTTCCTATTCGCTCTCTTCTCCCTCTTCCTATTCGCTCTCTTCTCCCTCTTCCTATTCGCTCTCTTTCCCTCTCTATTCTCTCTTCTCCTCTCCTATTCGCTCTTTCCCTTCTATCGTTTTCTCCCTCTTCCTATTCGCTCTCTCTTTTCTCTCCTCTTCCTATTCTCCTCTCCTATTCGTCTCTTCTCCCTTCCTATTCGCCTCTCTTCTCTCCCTCTTCCTATTCGCTCTCTTTTCCTCTCTCTTTCCTATTTCCTCTTCTATTTCTTCTCCCTCTTCCTATTCGCTCTCTTTCTCCTTCTTCTCCCTCTTCCTATTCGCTTCTCTCTTTTCTCCCTCCTCTTCCTATTCGCTCTCTTCTCCCTCTTCCTATTCGCTCTCTTCTCCCTCTTCCTATTTCTTCTCTTTCTCCCTCTCTCTCTTCCTATTCGCTCTCTCTTTCTCTCTCTTCCTATTCGCTTCTTTTCCTCTCTCTTCCTATTTGCTCTCTTCCTCTCACTTCTCCTCTCTTCCTATTTGCTCTTCTTTCTCCCTCTCTTTCCTATTCGCTCTCTTTTCTCTCTCTCTCTCTATTTCTCTCTCTCTTCTCCCATTGCTCTTTCCCTTCTTGCTCTCTCTTGCTCCTCTCTTCTCTCTCCTATTTGCTCTCTTCTCTCCTCTCTCTCTTCCTATTGCTCTCTTCTCCCTCTCTCTTCCTATTTGCTCTCTTCTTCTCCTATGCTCTCTCTCCCCTTCCTATTTGCTCTCTTCTCCCTCTCTCTCTTCCTATTTGCTCTCTTCTCCCTCTCTCTCCCTATTTGCTCTCTTCCCTCTCTCTCTTCCTATTTGCTCTCTCTCTCCCTCTCTCTCTCCTATTTGCTCTCTTCTCCCTCTCTTCTCTCCCTATTTGCTCTCTTCTCCCTCTCTTCTCTCCCTATTTGCTCTCTCTTCTCCCTCTCTTCTCTCCCTATTTGCTCTCTCTTCTCCCTCTCTTCTCTCCCTATTTGCTCTCTCTTCTCCCTCTCTTCTCCCTATTTGCTCTCTTCTCTTCTCCCTATTTGCTCTCTTCTCCCTCTCTTCTCTCCTTATTTGCTCTCTCTTCTCCCTCTCTTCTCTTCCTATTTGCTCTCTCTTCTCCCTCTCCCTCCCTTCTCTCATATCTTCCTATCTTCTCTCTTTTCTCCCTCTTCCTATTTGCTCGCTTCTCTCTTCCTATATGGTCTCTCTTCTCTCTCTCCCTCCTTTCTCTTCCTATTTGCTGTCTTTTCTCTCTTCTTCCCTTCTTCCTTAACCCCTTGAGGCCTAGAACGTAATCTCCATTGTAATTTAGCCATCATTTGACTATTTCAATGAATTATTTAAGCAAAATTCTTTAGATATACCCTGTTTAGTATCCTTACCCACTTGATAATTTGGTATATTGAGTTACTTTTCGTGATTGCATGGCTAACTACAGACTATTTTCAAACAGCAAAGGAAAGATCTGGGCATGAAGGGGTTAATATCAAAATACGTACTAAAAATACCATAATACATCATTCACCTTCCCAATATGTTTCGTTTTAAAAAATTACACATAGTTTTTTTTCCTTTTTTTCTCGTGTGTGCTTAAGTGATAATTTCTTTGATCTAGTGTGAGGGTCGGGCGTTGGTGGCAGCTGTGAGTGAGGGGATTAGAGGGGAAGGGGCAATAATCACAGTAGGGGACCAGGGTGAGGGGAAAAGGGGGCGGTGACCTTGTAGTATTGGGTCAAAAGGTCAGAAGGCGGTTGTGGTTGTGATTGATTTGGTACATGTTATTCAATAGTGGGGGGGGTTTCTCTCTCTCTCTCTCTCTCTCTCTCTCTCTCTCTCTCTCTCTCTCTCTCTCTCTCTCTCTCTCTCTCTCTCTCTCTCTCTCTCTCTCTCTCTCTCTCTCTCATTTCATAATTCTCCTAATTTTTTTATTCTTGTAGTCAATTTTGGGTTCTCTATATGATAAAAATGATGATAATGATAATAAATGATAATGATAATAACAATAATATCGATAACAATAAATTCATCGCTATTTTTTGACCAGATTCTCTTCTATTCTTCTTTTATTTGTATTGTTTGTTTATGGTGAAGTATTGGCTGTGACTTCATCGTGGCGACACCTCCCCCCTCCCCCCCCTTCCCTCCCCCCTTTGTCTGCCTCAAAGGGGGGGTATTTCTCTGCCTTTGTGGCCATTGTAGACACTCCCCCCTGCTCTCGCTTTTCTTCCCCCTCCCTCTCTTTATTTTCTCTTATTTTCTTTACCCTCCTTTCGTCACCCATTGTCATTACTCTCTCTCTCTCTCCTCTCTCTCTCTCTCTCTCTACTCTCTCTCTCCTCTCTCTCTCCTCTTCGCTCGCTCGCTCGCTGCTGGCTGCGCTGGTCGCTCGCTCGCTCCGCTCTCTCTCTCTCTCTCCTCCTCTCTCTCTCTCTCTCTCTCTCTCTCTCTCTCTCTCTCTCTTCTCTCTCTCTCTCTCTCTCATATTTCTGCCCTGCATTACTTTTATTAATTCATAGTTTTATCTCTCCTGTCTTTCCCATTTTTTTCCTTCCTTCCCCATTTATTTCCCTCCTTCCCCATTTTCCCTCCTATCCTCCTTCCCCATTTTCCCTCCTATCCTCCTTCCCCATTTTCCCTCCTATCCTCCTTCCCTCCTCCCTCCTATCCTCCTTCCTCTCCTACCCTCCTATTCCTTGCCGTGCCCAAGTAACGGTCGCCGACGTGTGATGTATTGTACTGTTGACGTCTGAATTAGTGCGTGTGTGTGTGCGTGCCTGCGTGCGTGTGTGTGTGTGTGCGTGCCTGTGTTGTGTGTGTGTGTGTGTGGTGTGGTGTAATTTACGAGCATATGTAATCTAGGAGGAAATGAAATTGTGTGCCATGCAGCTGTTTCCTACTTTCTTCCTCTCCTTCCTCCTCTTCCTCCTCCTCTTCCTCCTCTTCCTCCTTTTCCTCTTCCTCCTCCTCCTCCTCTTCCTCTTCCTCCTCCTTTGCCTTCATACTGCTATGCTTTTTGCTATGCTTCTGCTATGTTTTTTTAATTTATTTTTTCTTTTACCTACATAATTGAAATAATTTAATTTTCTGTGTTATCATTACTATTATTATTATCATTGTTTTTGTTGTAGTTATTATCATCATTATCAATTTCTTCGCAAAAATGTCGGGAATTATTTTTTTCGTTTCTCTCTCTCTCTCTCTCTTCTCTCTCTCTCCTCTCTCTCTCTCTCTCTCTCTCTCTCTCTCTCTCTCTCTCTCTCTCTCTCTCTCTCTCTCTCTCTCTCTCTCTCTCTCTCTCTCTCATCTACCTGGCTGGGAGGGGCGTGCGTGTATACCCCCTCACCGTTAATGTGATACTAATGTGAGCAGACGTGACCACTGCCTTATATGCTCAGACAATGTGTTCGGATCTCCTCACATGACCTCGGCCTCGGCTTAGTCTGCCTCTCTCCTTCCTTGCCTCCTTCCCTTTTCCATTTTCCCTTGATTTACTTTTCCACTCTTCTTACTTTTCCTTCCTTCCTTCCTTCCTTCCTTCGTTCCTTCCTTCCTTCCTTCCTTCCTTCCTTTCCTTTCCTTTCTTTCTTTCTTCCTTTCTTCTTCCTTCCTTCCTTCCTTCTTCCTTTCCTTCTTTCTTTCTTTCTTTCTTTCTTTCTTTCTTTCTTTCTTTCTTTCTTCCTTTCTTTCTTCTTTCTTTCTTCCTTTCTTTCTTTTTTCCTTCCTTCCTTCCTTCCTTTCTTCCTTCCTTCCTTCCTTCCTTCTTTCTTTCTTTCTTTCTTTCTTTCTTTCTTCCTTCCTACTTTTCTTCCTTCCTTCCTTCCTTTTTTTTTCCTCCTTTTGCTGTTCTTTCTTCTCTTACTTCTACTACTACAACAACTATTCTCACTACTCGTACTATAACTTCTTCTACAACTCATACTATACTACTACTACTCATACTACTTCTACTACTACCACCACACCCCATGATCCTCTCACTCCACGAAAAACTATCCTCACCCATTGCCACCACCCATTCCCTCCCATTCACACCCATCCCATCCACCACATTCCCCTTCACTCCTCCCTACATTTCCCTCTCCCTACCCTTCCCCTTCCCTCCCCTACCCTACATACCCTCCCCTTCCCCTACCTTACATACCCTACATACCCTTCCCTACCCTACATACCCTCCCCTACCCTACATACCCTCCCCTTCCCTCCCCCCTCTGCATACCTCCCCTTCCCTACATACCCTCCCCTTCCCCTACATACCCTCCCCTTCCCCTTCGCTCCTCCCCTACCACATACCTCCCTTCTCTACATACTCCCCCTTCCCCTACATACCCTCCCCTTCCACTCCCTCCCCTTCCCCTACATACCCTCCTTCCCCTTCCCCTTCCCTCCCCTTCCCCTACATACCCTCCCCTTCCCCTTCCCTCCCCCTACTCTACACACCCTCCCTTCCCCTACATACCCTCCCCTTCCCCTACATACCCTCCCCTTCCCCTACATACCCTCCCCTTCCCCTTCCCTGCATTCCCGCCCCACGTAAACAAACCGCCTATGTTATGAATATTTACCATGTCGAGTGAGGAGGAGGAGGAGGAGGGTGGTGTGTCCGTCCACCTGTCCATCGAGGCGGAAACGTGGGCCAGCTTACCTGTCTATTCTTGTGGGAGGTGGAAGGGGCGAGGTGGAGGGAGGGGGGGAAGGGGAGAGGTAGAGGTGGAGGGTAAGGTGCGGTGCCTCTGGGTTCAAGGGACGGTTGAGGAAGTGAAAATTTGAAGGGAGAAGCGAGAGCAGTGTGACGTGATTGAGAAGGGAGGAAATAGGAGAGAAGAGAAGAGAGGTAGAAGGAGAGGAGATAGAAGAGGGGCAGTGGAAGAGAAAAGAGAGAGGAGGAGGAGGAGGAGGAGGAGATAGAAAAGGGGCAGTGGAAGAAGGAAGAGAAAGAGGGTAAACTATGGGAAGAGAATTTTTTTTTTTTAATACAATAGAGAGTTTTGGAAGTAGTAGTAGTACGTAGTAGTAGTAGTAGCAGTAGCAGTAGCAGTAGTAGTAGCAGTAGTAGTAGTAGTAGTAGTAGTAGTAGTAGTAGTAGCAGCAGTAGTAGTAGTAGCAGCAGTAGTAGTAGCAGCAGTAGTAGTAGTAGTAGTAGTAGTAGTAGGTTATGTTGGGTTAGGTTAGGAATACTGCATCGCCTCTTACCTGCAGTGTGAGGGCTCGTCACCAATTCTTCTGAGACCATAAACACACTTTACTCGTGGCCCGCCAGATGCCCGCAACGCAACACTACACGTTGTCATGAGGTTCCCGAGCAGTAAGGGACAGCTAGATGACCAACAACACCTGGATGTGGGGGGGGGGAATGTTAGAAAAAAAATGTTGAAAAAAATGTTGAAAAAATGCTGCACAAAAATGTTGCAAAAAAATGTTGAAAAAAATGCTGCACAAAAATGTTGCACAAAAATGATGAAAAAATGGGGAACAAAATGTAGCAAAAAATATTGCACAAAATGTTGAAAAAATGTTGCAAAAAAATGTAAAAATATGTTGCAAAAAATGTAAAAAAATGTTGCAAAAAATGTAAACAAATGTTGAAAAAAATGTTGTCACAAAATGCAACCAAATATTCACCAACATTTCAAAAATCCTGCAAAATTTCAACGAAATGTGTTAAAACTCTGTTAAAAATTGGGTAAAAATGTGCAAAACGCAATGGCAAAAATGTTGCACCTCACTAACCTACTACCCTACTCACTCACCTAACCCACCTACACCTCACCTCACCTTACCTTACCTCACTTCACCTCACTGGTAAATATTCCGCCGCAGAAGGTGTCCGCCAACCAGCCGGGCAATCGCGCACCATCAGATTCGTTTATTTAACCCAAATGATTCAACAACACCGAACCCAAACCTTTCCTAAACCTAAACTAACCGTCTTGTTAACTAGCATAACCTAGACCAAACCTAGACATAACCTAAACCTAACTTAACAAAATCTACATGGTAACCTAACCTAGCTATTACTATATATAAATACGTGTTATATTCTTGGTTTCCGCAAGTGAATAACTACTGCACAATATACTGAGCCGAAAATAATAAGAGAATAGGTAAGCTGTAAGGTATGTGGAGCCAGCCTACTCCTGTGGAATATTAACCACCTCACCTAACATCACCTCACACTCACCTAACATCACCTCACACTCACCTAACATCACCGACCATCATCTAACATCACCTCATTTCATCTCACACTCACCTAACATCATCTCACACTCACCTAACATCACCTACCATCATCTAACATCACCTCACTTCATCTCACACTCACCTAACATCACCTACCATCATCTAACATCACCTCACGCTCACCTACCATCATCTAACATCACCTAACATCACCTACCATCATCTAACATCACCTCACTTCATCTAACATCACCTACCATCATCTAACATCACCTCACTTCATCTAACATCACCTCACTTCATCTCACACTCACCTAACATCACCTAACTTTACCTAATGTCACCTAAACTTGATAGACTACGGTAAAGTAAGCTAACTTTAGACAGATGTCACCTAAAGGTAGGTAGTTAGTTGTTGCTGGTGTTGGATGGTTGTTGTTGTTGTTGTTGTTGTTGTTGTTAGTTGTTGCAGAATCAGTCAGTCATCTCTTTTATTCCTTTTTTTTTTTGCACAGGAGGGCCTCAGAATGCTCAAGTGGACCCTCAGGAACCCCCCGGACGCCCCCACGCCCCCGCCCCTCGAGGCCAGCTGCCGGGCCCACCAAGGCGAAGGCCGCGTCAACCTCAAGATTCGAACACGTGCTGGCTCGAGACTCAGGTGTGTGTGTGTGTGTGTTGTGTGTGTGTGTGTGTGTGTGTGTGTGTGTGTGTGTATGTGTGTGTGTGTGTATGTGTGTGTGTGTTGTCGCTCCCGTCCTTTTACCCGTACTGTCAAAGAATATAAGAAAAAAACGATGAGAGAGAGAAAAAAAGAGAGAGAGAGAGAGAGAGAGAGAGAGAGAGAGAGAGAGAGAGAGAGAGAGAGAGAGAGAGAGAGAGAGAGAGAGAGAGGAAAGCAGAGATAAACAGACAGAAAGACAGCTAGAGAAGGGAAGGAAGAAAGAATATAAGAATCAAACGATAAGAGAGAAAGAAAGAAAAATGCAAAACAGAGAGAGAAAGATAATCAAGGAGAGATTGTTGTTACCTCAAAAAAGACAAAAAAGTCAGGAGATTAAATGAATTAGAAAAAATATACACAGAAAGAAAAGGAGAAAAAAATAACACGAGTGAAATCAGTAGGAAAGAAAAAGATGGAAAGAATGAAATGAAATAAAATAGAAGAAGGAGAGGAGAATGGGGTGTAATGGTAGTGTTGATGATAATGATAGTAGTAGTAATAATAATAATAATGTTAACCAGGATAATATGCAGTCAAAGAAGGATATAATGAGGATAATTTGTGAGGTAACGAAGAACACATAAAATGTGTGTATGTGTGTGTGTGTGTGTGTGTATGTGTGTGTGTATGTTGTCGCTCCCGCCCTTTTACCCGTACTGTCAATTCTCAATCATGTGATCAGTATGACCTCCTTGACCTCCTTGACCTTTTTTTTCCATTATTTTCTCTTTCTTGTTATTCTTTTTTCTTTTTCTTGTTCTCTTTTTCTTCATCTTTTACTCCTGCTGGTAATAGTAGTAATATTAGTGGTGGTAATACTAGATGTAGTAGAAGTGGTAGTAGTTGTGGTAATCTGTAGCAGCGACATATTGTAATGAATTATGAATGTGATATGTAGCAATTTTATATCTGAAGAAAGTAACGGCGTGGTACTTAGCATGATAATTTGTGTCATCCGTCGAGACCTACGAGTGTTGCCCATCATCACTGTCATTGTGTGAGTGTGTTAACCCCTTGAGGCCCAGAACGTAATTTCCATTGTAATTTAGCTACCATTAGACGATTTTTAATGAATATAAGCATTATTTTATAGATATGACCTGTTTAGTATCCTTGTCCACTTTGGTATATTCAGCTACTTTTCGTAATTTTATGGCTCGACAACATAACATTTTTTTATGGCAAAGGGAAGATCTGGGCGTGAAGGGGTTAATGTATTATTGAGATACAAAGGGCGGAGAATAGGGAAGGCAATCCGCTGAAACAATGAAATTCCATACTGACAAAAAAAAAGATGGCATTGTTTCTTTGGTGTGATGTCTGTGTATGGCGCCAACACGGACAGGTGAGAGGGAAGGCTTTGGCGATGAACTGGGTGAGGAAAAGTATACAGGCAAGTATAGAAAAAGTATAGAAATAAAGAAAAGAAAAAACATATAAAAGTATTGAAAAGTCTAGAAAATAATAGTACAGTAAAACCTCTCGTATTCGGACCCTCATTATTCGGACTTTGACATTATTCGGGACTTTTTTTTTTTTTTTTTTTTTTTTTTTTTTTTTTTTTTTTTTTTTTTTTTTTTTTTTTTTTTTTAGGGTTTGATTGAATTTCCTAGCTATACTATAAAACACCTCGATTTTTTTTTTTTTTTTTTTTTTTTTTTTTTTTTTTTTTTTTCAGGGGTTGAAATTTCCTAGCTATACATAAACTCCTAGATTTTTTTTTTTTTTTTTTTTTTTTAGGGGATCGAACTTCCTAGTCTCTACTATCTATAACACCTAGAATTTTATTTTTTGAATTTCTTAGGGGTCGAAATTTCCTAGCTATACTATACACACTGATTTTATTTTTTTATTTTTTAGGGTGTTTTACTATCTTACTTTTTTTTTTTTTTTTTTTTTTTTTTTTTTTTTTTTTACATTTCCTCCCATATATAATCCCCCCATTATTCGGATCCTTGCATTACTCGGACCACTCCTTGGCCCAATTAGTCCGAATATGAGAGGTTTTACTGTATAGGAAAGTAGGACAGGCAAGGTGAGGAGCGAGGTGGTGTTCGTGATGGAGACTGTGCTCGATACTCACTTGACAGCACAATGGTGAAAGTGGATTTGAGTCGCATATGAGAATGTTGGGCAGATCAAGGGCGGGAGTGCGTGTGGCTCAAGACGCTGGTGTTTAAAAAGTGTTGAAAGTATGTAAAATAACACAATATCAGAACAATAATCATGAAAAACACACCTGGTCACTTTTGTATACCTCCCTATTTCACCCACTTATGACCTTTTTCCACACACACACACACATAGAAACACATCAAGCTTACAAGTTTTTTGAGAATAGGGGGAGGAAATTACAGTGGGGGGAGATGGGGGGGGCAAGTATACGAAAGATACAGAAAAACTGAAATACAGAAATGTGATGAAAAAGTTGCACATCACAATATATAGTAAACACATGAGGTTACTTACTGGCGCCCTGAGTGATGGTGGTGATGTGTAGACTGCGTAGGGCTTGAGTAGATAGAAGGACGCAGCAGCAGCATAACTACTTCGTAAAACTATCACTATTTCTACGGGCCTTACTCCATACCTACTTTTACTTTCTACTAGCCTTACTTTATTTCCTACGGTAATACACTGACTGCTGTTTCGAGTTAGTTTCACTGCCGTGCTTAAAGAAGGCACGCTGATCCCATAGAATTTTTGAGAGTCATAGAATACCTTCAGCCACCTGTCAAACAAAGCACGGTGGATAGTGTTTCTCTGTTACTGATTGTGAAATATCTAGGTATTTAGAGAAAAAGCAGTAACGAAACTAATCGAAATGTGTGTTAGATAAGAAAAAAGGTAGCCAGTCAGAACGTCCACGGGTCAAAACGTCCATGGTTCAGAATGACCATAACGTCCACGTGTCATAATGGTCACAGGGTTATGTTATGTTAGGTTAGGTTAGGTTAGGTTAGGTTAGGTTAGGTTAGGTTAGTTTAGTTTAGTTTAGTTTAGTTTAGTTTAGGTTAGTTTAAGTTAGTTTAGGTTAGTTTAGGTTAGGTTAGTTTAGGTTTAGGTTAGGTTAGGTTAGGTTAGGTTAGAAGGATAGGAATGGACGTTCTCACCCGTGGACGTTATGGTAGACCCCGTGGGCGTTTTGTACAGTGGACGTTTTGACCCGTGGACGTTCTGACCGGCAACCAGAAAAAATATGAAAAAGAGAAATTAAGAAAATAGCTATAAAAGACAAATGTCTAAAAAAAAATGCATCGCAAAAATATGAAAAGCTATGAAATTTGATAAATACAAAGATATGAAAATCTGAAAATAATCGAAAATGTATACAAATGTTATAATACAAATC
This sequence comes from Chionoecetes opilio, assembly GCA_016584305.1. Taxonomy (NCBI): domain Eukaryota; kingdom Metazoa; phylum Arthropoda; class Malacostraca; order Decapoda; family Majidae; genus Chionoecetes; species Chionoecetes opilio. The sequence continues at coordinate 279,316 of JACEEZ010001905.1, forward strand.
TATACTAAAAGTCATACCAAGCATGATAACAAATGCATCCTTACTTTTATCTCGTATAGTAATATTTGAATTTTATTTGTCTGAAGTATACAAACGTCTGTCCTGCAGGTGAAAGTGGCGCAGGTACGCTCCACCTCCAAAGTGATAGAAAACGGGGAGGGGGAGATTGGCAAGGAGAATGAGGGACTCTTACAAAAGTGGAGATCCTCGCATCCCCACCACCACCACGAGGAGAAGAAGAGGAGGAGAAAACAGCATAAACACACACGGTAAGTCATCTATGTGTGTGTGTGTGTGTGTGTGTGTGTGTGTGTGTGTGTGTGTGTGTGTGTGTGTGTATTGTACTTTTATTTTACAGGGCCTGAGCTACACTCGTATGGCCCCGTCTCCATATCTACATTTTATTTTGCTACCTTAGTGATAGTGTGTGTGTGTTAGGGGGGGGAGAGAGAGAGAGAGAGAGAGAGAGAGAGAGAGAGAGAGAGAGAGAGAGAGAGAGAGAGAGTCCACAACATCTCTCCTTTCCCCCACACCAGATGTAACCCTTTGGACCCCCTCCGGCTGTTCACGGGGGAGGTGACGGACAGTGACAGCGGCAGTGTGTACATGAGGCTGGAACACACGCCCGCCGCCCTCCAACCCCGCCCTCCCATCACGCCCACCACAGGCCCCGCAGACCCCCGCAGGAAGCCTCTGATCGACCTCTCAAACGGTGACTACAGCGACGTCAGGAAATATCTCCAGAGCCTCTCCAGTTCCTATCTCCATCCTCACCCTCATCATCACCATCACCATCATCACCCCCACCATCATCACCCCCACCATCATCACCCCCACCAGCTGCCCCCGTACCTGCAGCCCTTCGCCCGGAGCACCAAAGGCAATGGCCAGGTAGGTTGTGTTGTCTGTTGCTGTTTTATGATTGATTCTTGTCTGCCGCGTTTTTTGTTTGTTATGATTTATAGTGTGTTTAGAAATTGTGGTTTACTGATGTATTTTGAGGTGACGTCAGTTGTTTGTTATATCTATTTGTCTATACTTTTCTTCGTATATTTTCATTTATTATTGTGGATAGATAGATATTTTTGTAGGAAATGGATAAATGTTTCTTTCATATCTATAAGTCTGGCACATTTTCCCCCTTTTTTGGCATTAAATCAAATCAATCTTGCATATCTATTATAGTATGTCATCTTTGTGAATAGTATATCATCAAAAATTAATATTTTTTTTCTCTCTCTCTCTCTCTCTCTCTCTCTCTCTCTCTCTCTCTCTTCTCTCTCTTCCTCCTCTCTCTCTCCCCTCCCCTCTCTCTCTCTTCTCTCTCTCTTCTCCTCTCTCTCTCTCCTTCTTCTCCTCTCTCCTCTCTCTCTCTCTCTCTTCTCTCTCCTCTCTCTCTTCTCTCTCTCTCTCTCTCTCTCTCTCTCTCTCTCTCTCTCTCTCTCTCTCTCTCTCTCTCTCTCTCTCTCTCTCACACACACACACAGCGAGGTCCTGGCCCGGGTCCTTCGCCACGCCCTGACCCCCTCGGCGCCTCGGCCTCCACGCTGCAGCAGGAGCACCGCCCCCGCCCCCTCGCCACGGCCAGGACCAGGTAGGTGCTTCTTTCTCTTCTGCTTCTTCTTGTGACCTTTGACGCTTAGTATCGCTTCATAGGTCCTCTTCAACTGCGTCTCCTTAGTTAACAATCTTCACAACTCTTCCATTGTTTGTCTTCTTTGTGGCGGGGAGGAGACGAGGGACGCTGGGTTGTGTGAGGGTAGGAAGGGAAGATGTGTTTGAATTGAGTACTAAACTATATGAAGTCTACCGATAGTCTAAAAGTAATGGGTTGATAAGGAGCAGGATGAAATAAGGGTGAATAGGATGGGATTTGTAGAATAACTAGGAAGAACAAGGCGAAGAGATGAGAGAACAGAGAAGGTACTAAAAGTGGTGTAGAAATAGGAGAGCTGTTTCTTTTTATAGTGTACCCTCTCGCGACCATTTTCTTTGACCACTTAGCGCTTCGAAGAAAACGTATACTTAGGTAAACTATAGTATCCTGGTGGGTAAACTATGGGGTTGTGTTGCTTTTGGTGGCAATGGTCGAGTGAAGGTAATAAAGTATATGAACCCTGTAGGCTGTATATCATCATTTACTCAAAAATCGATTGTTTCATAGTATAGTAATGAAGGTAAAAAAAGGTTTAGATCAAAATAGTTTACGTGGCAATCGAAGACTAGTTTTGGACAACTACGTCGTGGCGTTTTTAGAACAGACGTGGTTAAACTACTAAGCTTTCCTGCGACGTTATTTTTGAAGTTCGATACATTTGTCATGCCTTGAAATGCTTGGAGTTTATATATTTATAGTTTTGAATTATTATAATGCAAAAATTCCCAAATAATTTAGAATGCTCACCTATTTTTATTTTTGTTTATTTATCCATTTGCAGTGATCATTTGTTTTTCTTGGTGATCATTAAGGATTTAATATCTGTTTATATTTGTCACTGCAAAACAGACGAAAAACAATATTTAAACATCATTGCTCTCTCTCTCTCTCTCTCTCTCTCTCTCTCTCTCTCTCTCTCTCTCTCTCTCTCTCTCTCTCTCTCTCTCATTCAGGTCTCGTTCCTCGTCCGTGTCTCGCCCTCGCCCCCCCGGCCCCTCTAGTCAGCCCGAGGCCTTGGGGGCAGGGGAGGGGCGCGAGGGCAAGTCCAGTGCTCTCTCCCCACTCAAGCGTCACTCCATCGCGGATATTCCCTCGGCGGCGTGCGGTGTGGTGCGCGGCGTGTGGGAGACACAGAAGGAACGGCGGGGACGCTCTGTCAGTCATGAGAGACGCGGACACAGCAGAGACGTGAAGAAGGAAGAAGAGAAGATGGAGAGAGAAGCTCAAAGGGTGGAAGGGAGGAGAGCAAGGAGGGAGAAGAAGAAACAAGAGCCAATATACGAGAAGGTCGGCGACGGATCCAGTCCCTCCACCGCCGCCACGTCCGGCTCCAGCCTTGCCTCCAGGACCAGCAGAACCTCCTACGACAATGTCATTTACATGTCCATGAAGGATCTGAGGGCGCGGTGCCCCTTGGGGGAGGAGGAGGAAGAGAGAGGGGAAAGACAAGACGACGTAGGTTTTCCCTCTCCGCCCCACCCAAGGATCTGTCAAGGGCCGTGCATCACGCCTCCACGGGATCCCCACTACGAGAACCTTCTGTACCTGCCCATGACAGAGATCCGCAGCAGTGGAAAGAAGCCTCTGAACAGGCAGCGACCCTTGCCCGCCCCGCCCCACCTCGAGGAGCAGGATGACACGTGCGCCTTCACTGCTGAGCCTCAGAGGGACTTGCACCGTCCCGTCGCCATCAGGTTTCAAGGCAGTCCATCCTGCCCTGCCCTCCACCTCGCAGACCAGCCGTCCAAAAAACCTTGCGTCACTGACTCTCAGACCGGCCCGCCGCACCCAGCAGCTTCCGAGGGCGCGGCGCACCACCGCAGCACCGGCCAGCATGTGCACATAGACTACTCGGAGGCGCTACGTGAGCCCGCCATGCCCCTCCACCACCTGCGTCCACCACCTCCGCCGCCTCCTCGTGGGGCGCGGGTTGGCCAGGGCACCAAGAAGATCCGGTCCAAGATGCCAAGCTGGCAGAGGCCAGAGCCCCTCCTGCCGGTGATCTACGAGAACACCTGCCGTGAGGAGACGCCTCGCGCCGCCAAGAAGCGGAAGCTGCGTCATCTCATGGAGATTGAGTTCAGCATCGACGATGATGATGACGAGCGGCCTGAAAGTGGCGGCAACACCTTGGAAGAGAGTCCTCGCGGGGGCAGCCTCTCCAGCAGCGACAATCCTGACAGCGGCGTGTCAGAGGGCCTCACCACGCCCCTCATCAGTCCCCTCAGCGCCCCACGCAGCCCGCAGTCTCCTCGCAGTGACAGTCTGCTTGGAGAGCCCAGCACGCCATTAAGCCTGGACCAGCTGGGGGACAGGACGCGACCCACCCCCGGGGGGAACGCAACTCCTGATATTCTTGCTCCGTCACGCCTCCCGCATGACGTGACAGATCCGGGTTTCCTGGAGTGCGGGCGGCGCGGCGTCCTGACGGAAGCGATGCTGGAGGGGGCACCGTCGTTATGGCGCACCGAAGGGCGGAGTTGTGTTGATGCCTCACCGGTCTGCCGGGGTGACGTCAGCAGAATGCTGCTGAGCGCCGTCGGCCGCAATCTTTTCAGCGATTCTCCCGCTGGCGACTCCCCAGCAAGAAACAGTTTGCTGGGCCGCCGCCACTCTTTGGGCAGCCTGGCAGACCTCTCCCGCAGACTTTCATCTATCGGTCTAGCAGATGACTCAATCCCACACAACCAGGAAACGTCCGTGCTCGAAGACATCTCCCTCAAAAAGGCCCACTCGCTCTTGTGTCTCAGCCCTGATTCTCCAGCAGCTCACTACTGGGGCCACGGCAGCAGCAGCAGCAGCAACAGCAGCAGCAGCAGCGTGCCCCTCATGGCGGCCGTGGCGCAGATCTTGAAGGAACCCGAAGCACGCGGGTCCCCGCCATGCCGTCGGTGGCTGCCTGGGGACAGACAAACGGCTGAGAACACAAGTGTACAATCAGGACAATGGTGGGCCGGAGGGGTGGGAGAGGCGGGTGAGGAGCGGTGCGCCACAAAAGGGTCAGGTAGTGCAGGTGGGCAGACTGCTCGCCCCTCACTCAGCTGCCAGCCCTCGCCCCGCTATCACCACCCGTCCTGCCCACTCAGCCCCTCCCTATCCCGCCCCGCCCTCCAGACCATCTCCAGTAACCCGACACTGCCACTTCCGGTAGAGATGAGCGGCGGGCAGTCTCTGGCCGTGGGGCACGCGGGTGCCGGCCTCTCAGTGCCTGTTGGACAGCGCCCCGGGGAGGAAGGTGTTCCCGTGACGCACGACGCGAGTGAGTGTGACAGTGGCTGTTGCGTCGACCTGACCCCGCAGTGGGATCAGGCCAGCGTGCGGCAGCGGCGCCGGCGCGAGGAGAGCCGCTATCGCCTTCAGCGCATGCTGCAGGATTGCCCGTGTTCCTCACTTCCTGGCCTGAGCGAGGAGTCTGTAAGTGCTGACTGGTCTATGGAGGCCGTGCCTGACGAGGCCTCAACCCGTGACTCGTGTGATATTGAAGGCGAGGGCAGCGACGCCGTTCCCTCGCCAACCTCCTTACCTTCACCCCCCTCACCCGACTCCGTCAGTCTCTGTACCATCGACAGCGACTACGGCGACGGCATCTACGTGAGTCCTCGCCTTGTGGAGCAGCTGCGACGCCTGACTGAGGCCAAGATGTTGGCCAGACTCAGGAAGTCCTTCCGTACCAAAAAAGAGAAACGACCCTCCGAAAATATTGCTCCCAAGGCACCGGGCGCCTCCAAGGTGGGCATCCTCATGTTCGTGGACAACCCGATGTATCTGAGCCCGGAGGTGAAGAAGGAGGCGCGGGTGGTGAGTGCTAACGCCTCTGATAAGTCTAAGAACCCCTGGTATGCGGGAAACCCCATGTACACCTCCCCGGAGCCTCACCTTCGGGATTGTGCCCCTGAGGAGCGGCAGCGAGTCCTATGTGAGAAAGAAAACCTTCGCAACGCGCGGCTGGCTAACGTGGTGCGTCAGAACCCCACCGGCAGGAAGCCGTTGGCCGACTTGTGGCTTCAGAGCAACCCTTGCTACGAGTCCCCTGAAGCCAAGGCATCAGCGCCGCCCGCAGACGACACCTACCTCACGCCCATCCCCGTGCGGCGTCCTGCTCGCCTTGAAAATGACCCGAACATCCTTGACGTTCAAAAGTTCCTGGACCACGAATACTGCACCATTCCCGGGGACGACTCGGACTCGTGGGTGACGCACTCCACAGGCTCGAAGGACAGCGACGATTCTCCCGCTGCCCGAAGGTCCCTTGCCTTCGAGCTGCCGCGCCGAGACCCCGCTACTCCCTCCAGGATCTGGCGTGAGACGGGAAAGAACCAGCACTCGACGCCACGCAAGGCTCAGGGCAGCCTGGAGAAGGGCACCACGCTGGGAACCCGCCAGCACCGAACACCGCGCGCCGTCAAGCGGGGTCGTCGCGGCGTGAGTCAGGTGAGTGTGTTCCTCTGCCACCGCTTATCGGTGTGTTTATTCCTAGTGTAAACAGACGCCGGGAAGGTATAACCTTGCGATGTCTGACACCCACTTTGTCTCTCTTATCTCCCGCAGGAGGAACCAAGAGGCACGTCTCCCCCACCCCTCCCGGCCCGTCCTCACCCACCTCTCAGCCTCGCGTCCCAAAACACCTCGCTTCCCCCTGCCGTCTTCGAGGACACCAGCGACTTCCACCAACCTGACCTCCGGGACGACCCTGCCTGCTTCCAGCTGCCTCCTGACGGTGTCTACGAGAGTGTGGGACGCGGCGGGAGGCGGAGAGTCGCCAGAGCTTACTCCGACGTGTCCTCCATCACCACCAGTACCTACCAGCCGGCCAGGTGCCCCTCGGCCTCGTCCCCGTCCCCGAGGAGAGGCCGCGCCCCAACATGCTCCTCGGGGCCAAAAAACGGGGCGAGCGGCTCCCTGTGCGAGGGGAGCCAGAGGGGCAGAGCCAGACGGCGGGTAAGCAGGAAGTACAGGGCGGGCGAGGTGCTGCAGGGCAAGGGTGAGTACCCTCGTGTTCTTGTTGCTGCACACACACACACACACACACACACACACACACACACACACACACACACACACACACACACACACACACACACACACACACACACACACACACACACACACACACACACACACACAGGTGAACTGCTTTCCGCACATATACTTTTGTGTATGTTTGTGTGTATTTGTCGGTTATGGTTTACAAGAACATTTGGGGCCAACATCAACACAAGCCGACCAATGTTTACACACACACACACACAAACACACACTGTCGCCTCGGGCAAATAAGTATTATGCTTCTGTGTGTGTGTGTGTGTCTGTGTGTGTGTGTGTGTGTGTGTGTGTGTGTGTTATGGTGTTTGTGGCAGATTTACGATATTTGAGGGAGAAACAGGAGAAGGAGAAGACAAGATATAGGAGAATAGTCATATGGAAGAGCACCTGTTCTCCTCCTCCTCCTCCTCCTCCTCCTCCTCCTCCTCCTCCTCCTCCTCCTATTCCTCCTCCTCCTCTCCTCCTCCTCCTCCTCCTCCTCCTCCTCCTCCTCCTCCTCCTCCTCCTCCTCCTCCTCCTCCTCCCCCTCCTCTTCCTCCTCCTCCCAGCGTAGTAATGCCTGAGGGTAGCTTGGCGTGGGACGTTATTTGCTGTGGTTAAGGAAATTGCTCTCTGTTACCCTCCATCTCTCCCTCCTTGTCTCTCCTCCTCTCCTTTATCTCCCTCACCTTTCCTCCATATCTCACCTGCCATTTTCTCTTCTTCCTCTTACCCTTTCATCCTTCTGTCTCTCTTCCATATTTACTTTCTGTTTACATCTTCCATTAACTCTTTCTCTTTCTTGTCTTCCTTTCTAACAGCTTTGCATTTTAACTCAACCTACCATTATTAGTTCTTTTTCCTATTATCACCTATTCTCTTTCTCCATTTCTTCCCTCTTTCTTCTCTTCTCTCCTCATCTTCCTCTTTACCTTTTCTTCCTATTTTTTATTTCCTAAACCCAACCTTTATTCAGCTATCCATCTCTTCCTTCTGGCTTCAATATTCGTCCTCTCCCACTTTCCCTTCTATATCTCCCTTCCTCCACCTTCCACCTCAAACCCCCTTCATTCCACCTCTTCCACTAACCCCTAACCAATCACCCCAATAGCCCCTCCCCCTATATATTTTTCCTCCCCAACTCACCCCCTCCCATAACACAACTCCCAATTCACCATCTTCACCATGAGGTTTTCTTATCTACTCTTATCTCTTCCACAAGTATTATATCGTTGCACACATCTGTAACAGCGCCTTGTCCACCACCACCACCACCACCACCACCACCACCACCACCACCAATATATTCTTCTTAATTAGCACCCAACAACTTATGCCAAACTGTTTTCCTTTGCCTTCCAACTGTCACCCAGATTTTGGTTTTCTCAATATGTTTTTCTGTTTCGTCCTCGTCCTCCTCTTCCTCCTTCTCCTCCTCTTCCTCTTCCTCTTCCTCTTCCTCTTCCTCTTCCTCCTCCTCTCCTCCTCCTCCTCCTCTCCTCCTCCTCCTCCTCCTCCCTCCTCCTCCTCCTCCTCCTCCTCCTCCTCCTCCTCCTCCTCCTCCTCCTCCTCCTCCTTCTCCTCTTCCCCCTTCTCTTCCTCCCCCTCTTCGTGGTTTCTTGTTGGCGTGTCACCTTCCCACCGACAATTATGTTAAATATTCACACACACACACACACACACACACACACACACACACACACACACACACACACACACACACACACACACACACACACACACACACACACACCACACCACACACAACACACACACACACACACACACACACACACACACACACACACACACACACACACACACACACACACACACACACACACACACACACACACACACACAATATCCTGCATTACATTTCATTTTACGTATCTCAATTGCTACTCTTCTCCTCTTCCTCTTTTTCTCCTCCTCGACTCTTCCTCTTCCTCTTATTCTATCCCGTCTTACTCTTTCTGTTGCCTATTCTACTTTTCCTTTTATTCAGTATTCCACTTTACCTCTTCACATCCTCTTCAATTTGTTCCTCCTCACGCCTTTTCCATTAGCCATTTATCTCCTCTCCTCTCCTTCCCTGCCTATGTCCTTGTCTCTCTATCTCCTATCCTCTCCTTCCCTGCCTATGTCCTTGTCTCTCTATCTCCTATCCTCTCCTTCCCTGCCTATGTCCTTGCCTCTCTATCTCCTATCCTCTCCTTCCCTGCCTATGTCCTTGCCTCTCTCTCTCCTATCCTCTCCTTCCCTGCCTATGTCCTGTCTCTCTCTCTCCTCTCCTCTCCTTCCCTGCCTATGTCCTTGTCTCTCTCTCTCCTATCCTCTCCTTCCCTGCCTATGTCCTTGCCTCTCTCTCTCCTATCCTCTCCTTCCCTGCCTATGTCCTTGTCTCTCTCTCTCCTCTCCTCTCCTTCCCTGCCTATGTCCTTGTCTCTCTCTCTCCTATCCTCTCCTTCCCTGCCTATGTCCTTGTCTCTCTCTCTCCTATCCTCTCCTTCCCTGCCTATGTCCTTGTCTCTCTCTCTCCTATCCTCTCCTTCCCTGCCTACGTCCTTGCCTCTCTCTCTCCTTTCCTCTCCTTCCCTGCCTTCATCCTAGCCTCTCTATCCCCCTCATTCCCACACTCCCCTCCACCCTCACCCTCCCTCACCTCGCCTCACGCCTCCTCTTGCGGCTTGAGCCAGATGGTGAGGCTGCTGTGCTCTCTCGCTTTACCTTTCTTATACTTTTGTGGGTTGTGAGAAAGTGGAAAAATAAGATCGACAGAGTTGTAAAATATGGGACTGAGTAAATGGAAGAATGAGATGGAGTTTAATTTATTGTTTGACAGTTTTGCTTTATTTATATTTATCGTATTTTTTCTTTCCATGTCTGTTGTTATTTGTATCTATCATTTATCTGGTTTATTGGGTTTATTTTTATTAATGGCGGTTTTTTTTATGGGGTCCTTATCTTTACGTTTCTGAATTAATTTTGTTGTAGGATAGTTTTGCGTTATTTATCTTATTTATCTTATTTATCTTACCATTGTATATTTTTCTATCTATATGTTGTTATTTTATCTATCTTTCCTGTTCTTTGTTTGATCTTGTTTTATTTTCAGTCTGCGTTTCTTTTCTCCTTCTGAAATTTGTTGTAAGACAGTTTTGTTTTAATTATATTTCATCATCGTATTTTTTTGGTATCCAAGTCTTATTATTTTTATCTATCACTTCTGTTCTTTTTTTATTGTGTTTATTTCTATTATCTGCGTCGCTTTATTTTTATTCTTCTTATTTTATAGTTTTGTTTTAGTTACGGTGTTTGTTTTTGTTATTTTTGTCCTGTCATTGTGTTGGTGAATTGGCAGGGAGGTAGTACAAATAGACCTTGCTAATATGCGGTACCAGGGTTCGAATCCAGGCGAAGGTAGCGAACTCATGAAGCCAGATTAGTCGTATATACATCTTCAGTGAACGAGAAAGTGACTGCAAGATTATACGTAGGAAATACATTGAATAAATACATGGAATAAATACATGGAAAAAATACATGGAAAAAATACATGGAAAAAATACATGGAAAAAATACATGGAAAAATACATGGAAAAAATACATGGAAAAAATACATGGAAAAATACATGGAGAAAATACATGGAAAAAATACATGGAAAAAATACATGGAAAAAATACATGGAAAAAATACATGGAAAAAATACATGGACAAAATACATGGACAAATACATGGACAAAATACATGGGAAAAATACATGGAAAAAATACATGGAAAAAATACATGGAAAAAATACATGGAAAAAATACATGGAAAAAATACATTGAAAAAATACATGGAGAAAATATCAAAAAACGAATGGAATAATTATAGTTGAGAATTAATCGGGAAATTAACTTGAATAGAAAAATGGGGAAAGAAGACATTTATTAAAGAGATGATAATAATAATAATAATAATAATAATAAATAATAATAATAATAATAATAATAATAATGAATCTGGAAAAATACAGAGAAAATCATGAAAAATACATGGAAAAAATCA
>JACEEZ010001906.1:0-12500 GCA_016584305.1 Chionoecetes opilio
AAAGGGAGAAGACGGAGGGAGGAGGTCATAAAGGTCGTTCACCGGAAGGCTCCACCTCCCAGTGACGATGGGGGGGCGCTTGGTCCACGAGGCCGACGGCCACCGAACCCAACAATGGCAGGCAGGCCGCCAGAGTAGGTGGCGCCGTCGACCACGCTTCAAGCCCCGCCACCACGACAAGGTGACTCCCCACAGCGGGGTCTCACCGGGGAAAAGAAGGTGGACCGACTTTCCATCCTCGTCTCCTTCAGGGGAAAGTCCAAGCTCCTTGAAGTCCCGAAGCTGCCATCTGGTACTGGTGATGCCCAGGCCCAGGCGGTCGTTGATGCGTTGAAGAAGTGGGGCATCGAAGACAAGGTGGAAGCTCTCTGCTTCGATACGACTAGCTCCAACACCGGGCGTCACAAAGGGATCGAGCAGCTTCTTGGCCGGGACCTCCTTCATCTGTGATGTCGTCATCATGTCATGGAGCTCGTCCTGGCAGCTGCCTTCGAGGAATGCATGGGCGCTTCGTCTGCCCCGGAAATGCTCCTATACAAGCGCTTCCAGCAGGGATGGAAGTTCATCGATCGATCCAAGTACGAAGACTCCACCATGGACGACGAACGAACACAGGCGATGGTCTCCGACATCAAGGATACAATGTTGGACAGGCTGTCGTCGGCCCTGATGAACTTCCAGCTAAGAGATGACTACCGGGAACTGATCGAGCTGACGATGCTGTTCGTCGGCTCTCCCCCCTCTCGAGGAATCCATTTCTTTGCTCCTGGAGCAATGCACCAGGCCCGCTGAATGTCGAAGGCCATCTACGCATTGAAGATGTGAATGTTTTGCGCCCAGTTCCGACTCACGCCCAGACAGGAGAAGGGGCTACAGAAGATGTGCGTATTCTTAGCCAGGATATACACGAAGGCCTGGAACAGTGCTCCAGTGGCAGCGAGTGCACCTCGGGACGACCTGGTCCTCCTGCAGTCCCTGGTCAAGTACAAGAGCGTCGATGTACGTCAATGTACGGTAAAGAGCAGTCGACTGGCAAAGGTGACATCACGAAAGTTCTCCGCTCATCTTTGGTATCTGAGCGAGGAGCTCGTCGGGCTGGCCTTGTTCGACGACGCTCTTCCCTCAGACGTCAAAGACCTGATGGTCGCGACGATGCAGGAGGATGGAGAAGAGGACCCCCCGAAGCGAGCCACGGTAACCCTGGAGACAGTCGAGTTCATGACTCTCGTCAGCTTCACAACGAAGACGACAAAGAATATGTTGAAGAAGCTCCATCTCCAGGACGACTTCCTCAAGCGCCCGGCTGCCGACTGGAAAAGCGATGAGTCATTCCATGCCGCTCAGGCTGCCGTCAAGCATTTGGCGGTAGTAAACGATCACGCTGAGCGAGGAGTCGCCCTGGTCCAGGCCTAATCTGGACAACTCACCAAGGACGAGAAGCAGCTTGGGTACCTCCTCCAAGTCGTCGAGGAGCACCGTCGGCGTCTCCCCAATGCCCTCAAGCGGACCATAATGGGGCAACAATTAGTGGCTGGTCACCATGATACCCCTTCGTGAAGCAGCTAATACCCATAATACATCTTGATATCGGGGGGACCCCTGCATAATGCCGATTATAGAGGGGATTGATGAGTCATCAACAGTAGAGGGGGGAACTTTGAGGTCATTGAGCGACCTCTAAATATTAACTAATTTGAGAAATATTTTACATGGCTTATTTTTGGACCATAGTAGCCCTTTGGCGGACCCTCCCAAAAGTTTTTCAAAACTAGCAATTTTACTCTATAGATAAGGACCACCCTAATATATATATACAGGGTGTTTCATAAAAAATGATATAGTTTTGTACTCTAATAACTTTACCAATTCTTGTTCAAATTATCTCAAATTTTAACAGCATATGTAGAAACAACTCAAAATTCCATGTTTAATGTTTAATGTGTTTGTCTTTTAATGTATAGAAATGCCATTCACAGGAAAAGAAAAAAGCGTTTTGTGCCTTTGTATGCTCGAAAACAGTCGAATAAGACAGTGCAGCGTGCATTTGCGAGAGAATTCGCTAAAAATGCACCAAATGCAATGCAGATCTGGACATGGCACACATCGTTCAAAGAGGAATGCTGTCTGTGCAGGGCAAAAGGATCTGATCGACTACTAGTATTGGAAGGGATGATTGAGCGGGTTCGGGAAACATTTTGCGAAGCCCCAGGAAGTCCATAAGACAAGCAAGTCTGGACGCCATGTGCTGCAGCCTGTAGGGTATCATTCGCAAGCGTTTTCTTGCGACACGCCAAACTGTCGTTGGAGGATTCTGGATGTCCAGACTTGTTCTTCTTATGGACTTCCTGGGGCTTCGCAAAAATGTTTCCCGAACCCGCTCGACCATCTCTTCCGATACTGGTGATCGTCCAGACCCTTTTGCCCTGCACATACAGCCTTCCTCTTTGAGCCTTTTGTGTCATGTCCAAATCTGCATTGCATTTGATGCATTTTTAGCGAATTCTCTCGCAAATGCACGATGCACTGTCTTATCCGACTGTTTTCGATCGTACAAAGGCACAAAACGCCTTTTCTTTTCCTATGAATGGCATATCTATACATGAAAAGACAAAAACATATAACATTAAACATATAATTTTGAATTGTTTCTACACATGCTTTTAAGTTTGAGATCATTTGAACGAGAATTGGTAAAGGTATAAGAGTGCAATTTTTTTTTTCTTTTCTGAAACACCCTATATATATATATATATATATATATATATATATATATATATATATATATATATATATATATATATATATATTATATATATATATATATATATATATATATATATATATATATATATATATAAGTATTATATAATATATACTGGCCGCCAAATGTTTAGGTGGTCGGACTTCCTGATGCCGTCAGTGACATGCTCACTCAAAATCCCACAAAATATTCGTTAAACATTAAAAATCAAGAAACTGTGTAACTTACCGGTATCCTAGTACTTGATTGCATTCCCTTTCCTCTTTATAACATCCTGCAGTCTGTTAGGTAAAGAGTCTGCAAGTTTTTGAAGAAGCTCCTTTGGTAGTTCCTCCCATAATTTTAACAGTGCAGCTTTTAACTTCGCCACTGAACTAGTGTCCACTTCTTGAAGCTTCCTTTTCATTATGGACCAAAGATTTTCTATTGGTTTCAAGTCAGGACTGTTAGGAGGCCAGTCAAAGCAATCGATAGCACACATATCCAACCATTCCTTAACAACGTTTGCCCTGTGACAAGGGGCACCGTCCTGCATAAAAGTTTCTGCCCTACACTTGTCGTAGCAGGTTTCAAGATTGTCATGCAGGATGTCTAAATATCGCTCACTGTTCACAGTAACACCTTTTTCAAGAAATACGAGGTTACCCACTCCATAATATGAAAAGCAAGCCCACACCATGAGATAATCTGGGTGTCTTACCGTGGCCACCGAAATGACATTGTCATCTCGGTGGCCACGGTCTTACTCTCTCCACGGTGTACCGAGGGTCGTGTCGGTCTGAATTCTTGGGCCGCCTCACTTTTGCAAAGTTAGTTCCTGTCACTGTAAAGACACTTTCATCCGACCATAATATGCGTCGAACTTTCTCTAGTGGCCAGTCTTTGTGTTCTTTAGCAAAAGTGAGTCGCTTTATCTTGTAACGAGGAGTTAGGAGTGGCTTTACAGCGGCAGATCTTGAAAAGAGTCCGAGATCACGTAACACATAACGCTGCACACTTCTCACTGACACAGTACATAGTAAGGCAGGATTGTTTTCCTTCACTTCACGTGCTGTGCTTGTTGGTTTGACATTCAGCTGCCTTTTTATAACATGTAAAGTCTTTGAGTCACATTTCCTTGGCCGTCCAGTCTTCGCTAAGTGTGTAGGCGTCTCTCCGTCTAAGGCATCACGACAGCGTTTTAACCACCTCTCAACTGTCCTTTTTGCAATTCCTGTCTGTTCTACGATAGCTTTTGCACCAAACCCAGCCCTACGCAAGGCACATATGGAGCTTATAGTATCCTGGGATAGAATGCGGCGAGGAGCCATAACGCAATAAACGATTGCACAGTTTGAAAATAATATTATCCTCGTAACTAATGACAAAAGAAGTGAAACAGTGCGTGCACTATCACTGTCCTCCTAAACTGCACTGACTTGCTTAAATTTAACGGTCATACCCCTGCGGTGTTGCTAAGTGTCAGTGTCTTGTTGCCATGTCATCAATTTTTAAATCCCGCTTGCTCGAGTTGCGTGAAAAAACATTTGAAAGGTTATTAATTTGGCGGCCGGTGCATCATGCCGACCCGCGCAGACCGCCACAATATTTGGCGGCCACCGTACATATATATATATATATATATATATTATATATATATATATATATATAGAGAGAGAGAGAGAGAGAGAGAGAGAGAGAGAGAGAGAGAGAGAGAGAGAGAGAGAGAGAGAGAGAGAGAGAGAGAGAGAGAGAGAGAGAGAGAGAGAGAGAGAGAGAGAGAGAGAGAGAGAGAGAGAGAGAGAGAGAGAGAGAGAGAGAGAGAGAGAGAGAGAGAGAATATATAGATATATATACATATATATATATATATATATATATAGATATATATAGTATATATAAATAAATAAAAATATCTATCTATATCATATATATATATATATATAATATATATATATATATATATATATATATATATATATATATATAATATATATATATATATATATATATATATATATATATATATATATATATACATATATATATACATATATATATATATATATATATATATATATATATATATATATATATATATATATAATATATATATATATATATATATATATATATATATATATATATATATATATAATATATATATTATATATATATATATATATATATATATATATATATATTAATATATATATATATATAAATATATTATATAATATAGATAGATATTATAATATTATATTATAATATATATATATATTATATATATATATATATATATATATATATATATATTAGGGTGGTCCTTCGTGAGGTGTAAATTTTCGAATTAATTTATTTTAAGCTCCAACCCCCGGAACTCGTTGGAGTAGTCGAGAAAACTCTCCTCGTGCATTTTGTTTTAAATTCCTACAACATTTACCCTCCCTCATCGATCTTGAAGTTTAGCCTCAGTTTCTCGGGGCGGCTGACATTAGAACGACGACGTATCGGCCTGTGCTGAACTTTGAAACGCTCCTGTAATGTCCAATCGTCTCTTTTGATGTGATACGTCGATCTGTGTGTTTGTGTATTATGTGTAATGTGTAATGTGTATTACTCGTTCTTCTCACCGCCCCCCTAACAATGTTTTTTTTTCAGGTTGAGTCATTACTCATCAATCTATCATTATATCAAGCATGGCAGCAGTGAACCGTCGCTATTTGATTGCTCCATTGCAAAACATTGCCGGGTCTCAACTTCCCTTGGAAGAAGAAGTGCTGGGACTGTTGATATGCCGAATCGAGGTCGAGAAGAAGTCTGTGCGGGAAGCGGCCAACGATGTCATGAAAATTGTCATTGAGCTCTGATTGAAGACCAGGATCCCATTCCAGCAAAAGGACACCATCCTGGCAAAGATTCAAAAACGTCAAGCGGAACAAGGGGCGAGCTGGCTCTCAAGCGGTGCGTGAGGAAGCTTTCAAGAAGCGGACGAAGAATCTCTTCGATGTCGCCGCCACCAATGCCATGGACGTCCTCACGAATGAGGAGGATAAGGCATTTCTGCTAGCTCAGCGCGAACCCGGTCGCCGTGGACAGCTGGGATCTGTCGACACACGGTTAGCTGCCGTGGAGGCCCGCGCCGCTCAACGCCGTGAGCTGCAGGAGCGACAGAGGCAGCGCGCAGAGGATGAAGCCAGCACGTCCATAACCCCAATGGAATTGGAATCGTCGTCCACCTCTGCAGATGAGACCGCTGAGGAGGAGAGTGGAGACGACGAAGAAGCGAGACCTCCAAAGCGCCCCAGAAGGGCTATGACAAACGTGATCACGCCAAGTGTGGCAGCGTGTCTGGACAGAACCAAGATGACCGACCGGGGAGCAGTCTATGTCCTGTCGGCGGCAGCCCACTCGCTCGGCCGTGGCGTCTCCGAGCTGAACATCAACCGCAGCTCAATCCGGCGGCATCGGCGGAAACACCGGACGGATGCTCGTGTGGCACTCAAGGAGGAGCTACGGGGGGGCTGCACGCTCATTGTTCATTGAGATGGGAAATTGATGCAAGACCTTACGACCAAGGAGAACGTCGAGCGACTTCCCATTCTGGTCTCAGGCAATGGAACGGTGCAGCTCTTCAACGTCCCCAAGCTGCCGAACGGAACGGGCTCTGAGATGGCCAAAGCAGTTGTCGGGGCACTCGAAGACTAGGACCTTACTGAGCGCATCGGTGGGATGTCGTTTGACACGACATCCTCCAACACAGGCCGGAACAACGGGGCTTGTGTCCTGATCGAACAGCAGCTCAAGAAAGATCTCCTGTACTTCGCGTGCCGCCATCATGTCCTTGAGCTACTCCTCGCTGCGGCTTTCACGACGGTCATGGGCCCCACGTCAGGTCGGGAAGTGACCCTGTTCAAGCGCTTCCAAGATCACTGGAAGTTCATCGACCGGAGCCAGTTCGAGTCCGGTGATTCCCACCCCCATGTGCGTCCTCTGCTGGACCCTGTGGACTAGCTATGTGGGAAAAAAAATTCAAAATTGTTAAATGCTATTGCAAGAGGTATCAGTGGAAAGGTCTTGAAACAAACTTTCCAATGACACCAAGATGACCCTCCTAGGACCTAAAATAAGAAAGTTACATCAAATAGAAGTTCGCCTTTTGGGCATATTTTTGTCTTATAAAACAATAGGATTATTGTGACCGATAAAAATTTGGCATAATGAACACTCAGCCAAGAACACTCAGGTTAGGTTAGGTTTCATTAAAACATATAAGGTTAGGTTAGGTTTCATTTTTTTTTTCATTTTTTTTTTTTTTTTCATTTTTTTTTTTTTTTTTTTTTTGGTTTTGCGCAAAATAAAAATAGCACCATTAGAACAAGCACCTATTGTAGGCCAAGAAAAAGTAGTTGGTGTCTCTGAAAACGAACGCGAAACTCTCCTCCATAATTACCAAACAAACAAACAGAACGAACGAACAACGAAATGAAAAACAGTGCATTGACATCTATTACAGATAGTCTGATAAAATTGTTGCTACTCGATAAAAACTTATCAAATTCGACATATAGACGGACAAATAACTAAAGAAACTTATTTTATTAGTTTCAAGATTAATTTCACTCGCCTTCAGCAAAATTGACGAGCGTTTTGGCGACCTGTCACGAAACACATCTCCATTTCCGCGGAATGTACGTGATTTCAGAAATGTTCCGAGAATTTTCGAGAATTGTTTCTGCAACGAGTTGAGGGTCAATGTGTGTACTACGTCATCAAATCATGTGTAAGCTCGTGCAATCACAGGAAAACACACAAAAAACTTATTTCTTAGGGGGTTCACAACACAACTTTTGCGCTAAATTTTGCCAATTTCGATGAAAAGAAAACGGGGCTGAGCTGAAATGTTGACAAAGTTGTCAAGCGTGAAATCGGAGAATATGCACATACCTATATGGACAAGAACTGGTTCCAGAGCACCCTGATCAACCACAAGGGCCTTCGGGACGACTACCGGGAGCTGCTGGTATTGACAGTGATCTTCCTCGGCCAGGTCCCCCCACGAGGAGTAAAGTTCCTAGCACCCGGACCCATGCACCACGCAAGGTGGATGTCGAAAGCCATCTACGCACTGAAGGTGTGGATGTGCCGGAGCCAATTCAAGCTCACAGCGAGGTAGGAGAAGGGCCTGCGGCAAATCGCCGTCTTCATCAGTCGCCTGTACGCGAAAGCCTGGACACTGGCTCCGGAGGCCGCAGCTGCCCCTCGACACGACCTGCAACTGCTGAAGGATTTGACGACCTACATGAACGTCAACCGGGACGTGGCAAGGAAGCTCTGACCAAGCTGCAAGGGCACCTGTGGTACCTCTCGGAGGAGCTTGTCGCTCTGGCGCTCTTTGACCCCCTGGTCACGGTGGAGGAGAAGAGGCAAATCCTCACCTCACTTCACACCACGGTGGGAGATGAATCTCCAGCGAAGCGCCCAAAGCTGCCCAGCCAAGCCGTCTCTGGACTCCAACTGCAAGACAAGCGTTGGTCGACCATCAACCAACAAGCGACGGTTCTTCCAGAAGCTGCGCCTGGAAGACGGCTTCCTCGACGCCGATTCCGCGACCTGGCTGGAGCGGGAAGACTTCCGGACAGCGGCGGCTTTCGTGCAGGGGATAGCGGTCATCAACGACCACGCGGAGCGAGGAGTTGCCCTCATCCAGGAGTACAACCGAAGGCTAACCCAGATTGTGTTCATGGAACAAAAATTATACTTCCATGTTGTGTTAAAATATACTGCAGTTACACTTGATTTACGTTGGGCTACAGCCGTTACAAACTATGTATTAGAGGTAGAAAGACATTTTGCTTAAGATTTATGAAGTTCGAAAATGGTCAAATTTTCGGGTGTTTCTTTTTTCACTGATATTAACTGTGGATTGTGGTCATTTAACTGTGTAATGAGGTAACCATTTATAAAACACTGTATGTTGTGTGTTATAAGCTAACATTTTGGGAATGAATGGCACACAAAAAAAAAATCAAAGGATTGCTGTTTTTGTTCCTCAGGGTGAAACTTCAAGGTCGATGAGGGAGGGGTAAATGTTGTCCGATTGAGAAAAAAAATTCACCAGGCGAGTTTTCTCGACTATTCCAATGAATTCCGGGGGTTGGAGCTTAGACTTTCCGAGTTTCAATTTTAAGGCCCACCCTAATATATATATATATATATATATATATATATATATATATATATATATATATATATATATATAGATATATAATATATATATATTAATATATATATTATATATATATATATAATATATATATATTATATATAATAGTAATATATTTATAATAATATATATTATATACGTATATATATATATATATATATTTATATACGTATATATATATGTATATATATATAGGTATATATATAATATATATATATTATATATATATAATATATATATATATATATATATATATATATAGAATATAACTACTCGGCCACCGCCTCCTGGGGAGGCGAGGCGGTGGCCGAGTGGTTAGCGTCATGGAGTGCTGAAATCAATGTCTCGAGTTCAAATTCTGCTGGGGGCAACTCTTTCAAGAGCCTGGTAGGGGAGCAGAAGGTACCGTGTTCAAGTCTCACCAAGGAGCAAATGTCAAATCCATCGTCGTGTGGCCGAAGCAACCCACATGCAGCGTATACCTGTCTGCCGATTGCAAGTGTGACGGTGGACTCTAGGGGCTGCATCAATCGAAGGTAGAGTTGATGGGCAGGGCATGTGGGTGTTCTTAGGCCACTCGACGGTGCAGAAAGGTTTTGGTTTTCTTCGGGGATCGAACTCGGGTCACCGAGAGCGCCAGTCGGAGGGAGACGCTAACCACTCCGCTACCGCCTCCCCATATATAGGTATATATGTATATGTACCTATATATATATATATATATATATATTATATATATATATATATATATATAGTATATATAATATTATATATATATATATATATATATATATATATATATATATAATATATTATATATATATATTATATATATATATATATATATATATATATATATATATATATATATATATTTATATATATCTTGACATTTCAGGTACAAGACCTCGCATCTTGGGTTGTATTATGCGAAGTTTCGTCCAATCATATCTATTTATTCATATATATATATATAATATATATATATATATATATATATATATATATATATATATATATATATATATATATATATATATATATATATATAATATATAAAATATATATATATATATATATATATATATATATATATATATATAATATATATATATAATATATATAAATAGTATAATATATATATATATAGTAATAAATATATAAAATGAAAGGCGAGAGAGAGAGAGAGAGAGAGAGAGAGAGAAGAGAGAGAGAGGAGAGAGAGAGAGAGAGAGAGAGAGAGAGAGAGAGAGAGAGAGAGAGAGAGAGAGAGAGAGAGAGAGAGAGAGAGAGAGAGAGAGAGAAGAGAGAGAGAGAGAGAGAGAGAGAAGGAGAAGAGAGGGGAGGAGAGAGAGAGAGAGAGAGAGAGAGGAGAGAGAGAGAGAGAGAGAGAGAGAGAGAGAGAGAGAGAGAGAGAGAGAGAGAGAGAGAGAGAGAGAGAGAGAGAGAGAGAGATTCGTATTTATACAATTATGTTTGCGGTCATCATATCATTAACATTATTTTCATTATTTGAATTAACTGCAAAATGCGTACTAGGACCATTTGTCTTAACTTATAATGACTTTAGTATATATTTTCGAGTATTGATATTGTGTAATCCTTTTTTTATCATAGGTATAATCAAGTGTTTCGCCAGCGGCAGCCGCTACCAGCAGTTGACCATGATTACGCTGCCGGAAAAAACAAAATTGCTGCCTGGTTCGTGTCGCACTGCAGTACAGACTCTGGTAGGATAACGTAAGTCGAAGTCTACAAGTCAAACAATTTATTGCTTTTGTAATACTAATCATCTCTATTTTTTTTTTATTTTGCATATTGCACGCTTCTTTTAATAGCCAACAACAGTGTTATGTAACCTATACGTGTAAATATCTAATTCACTAGAAAATTATATCAATCTAGATAGGTATTCAATGCAAGTCTCGCAAATTACATTTATTAATATACTGCACAGCTGACTGATGTTTCAAATAATTCGCAACATGGTTTGCAACTTGTCAACAATTTTTTAGTATATACATATTAGCACAGTGGAGAGGTAGAGATTGACATGTGTAATTACTTATATAGTATAGATATATTAGCAGTAACCAGGAAGTCTTGAAGCAGTAACTAGGAAGTTTTGACGACACCTCAAGAAAAAAGATGACACATCTTCTTGGAGAAAGAGTGTATGTGTCCACATCCTAGGTGCTGACGACATAGGAAGCTAGCGGACAGGAGTATATTATATGTCAGCCCCCACCGCAGAAAACACAACTCTGTCACAGGGGAGGCCACCTCTCTTTAAACACGCCGCCGGCCTGGAGTGCTAGGCAGAAGCTACAGAGACTCGCACATGTGGTTAATCGTTTGTGTCACTGAACTGTTCGGGCTTGCTCTCCCTCACAGTGTAGATATGGTACAGAGGATATCATTTAATACTGAGTGATATTATATTACCTGTTCCCTGGCACACACACACACATATATATATATATATATAATATATTAGTGTAGCCAGGCAGGATATTTTCTCTTAGGCAAACGGGGTTGAAAGCAGTCGACCGTTCTCCTATATTGAGCTTTTTATGCAGGGATTCTTTTTGCCGTACAATTTTCTTGTTTTCGTCTGATAAGTTATTCAGAAGTTGTCCTATGGAAAGCGACGTTTCGGAATTATCTTGTTCCATCTTCAGGCTTGATCTGAATTGTGAAGGCAGGGGAGGCAGATTATATAGCAATTTGGTGGATCAAAGAAGGAGGGGTGGGCGGAGGGAGCTAAACGGTTAAGCCTATATCCCATTGGCTGTTTCTCTATTGAGGGAGACGTGTCGTTTGGATGTTGGTAGCACCTGGAAATAATCTGTCTGGATGTTGATTGTGGCCTGTTTTATAGCGATGTACGTATATTGCTTCTAGGTAAAGGAGGCGGCGAGGATCTTGTTCCTTATCAAGTATCATGGTGTTTTTGTTAAGGTCATTTCTTGTCAAGCGGGAGCTGTGCATGGTGTCATAGTGGTTCTTGATAGCCCCATTATTCAGGTGACATAAGACGCCTCGTCAGTCTAGTCTGCGTCATACCGATATAAGAGTGAAGTCCACATTCCTCATTGTCACAGATGTGTTGGTAGATGACGTGGTCTTCTTGAAGGGGCGTCATGATCACGTTGGGGGTGTTACGAAGCAGGAGATGAGCAGTTTTTCTGGTTTTGTAGTAGATGATGAGAGCGAAGGGTCTTTCTGGGTGAGTAGGATGAACATACATTGCGGTGTATTAGATCTTTTATAGAAATCTCATCCGTCTTATAATCAGTAGACATATGGCTTTTATAAAAAAGCTTGATGGGTTCGCCGGTGGTGGGAGTGGTGGTGTCCCGTCTGATTATAAGACGGGACATTAATATTTGGTCATATTTCCCTTCACCTTGATGACCTGCCTCATCCTCCGTGGCATGAAATCCTGAAATCCTGGAATCATGGAATCAATCATGGAATTTCGCAGCAATTATGATGACAGAGACGCCCTGTTCGATTTTTGTGAGAGCACTG
>JACEEZ010001906.1:22500-155000 GCA_016584305.1 Chionoecetes opilio
CTAAAATTTCTATCATGGCCTTTCAGATCACATAATATGGCATGTTTATTGTTGTATCGTAGGCTGGACGTGGTACCGGTGGTGTTTGGTTTGGGGAATTACTCAGCTATGGCGCCACCTCACTCCTATATTGACGCACTCAGCTTTCCATCAGTGAGGGCACTGGCCTCCTATCTCCTTTACCTCCACCATAACGACACTGCCTACAATGAATACTTCAGGTGAAGCCTTTTCCTTTTCTTGTTATATTTACATTAGTGATAATTATTACCTCTATCTAGTGTTGATTTCAATTTCTAACGCTAATAAAGGCAAGGTATGACCACATATTTGTCAAGGAAAACATCCTATTGAAACAAACACACATGAGATTTTTTTTTTATATCATAAGATTTTTTTTTTTTTAATCCTAAGTTAACCTTCGTTTAACTTTGCTTGTTATCATGCTGTCCAAGATAGAGAGGCACGGTACTCGGTACCGTAACCATCCAATACCTGAAACTCATGCCCTTTATATTTCTTACTGTAATCTTGGCAAATGATCTTCTTAAACTTACCCGAAACTACATTTCTCATGAAAATGAGAAAATGTCAAAATCATTCAAGATCAAATTCCTCTCGTGAGTTCTGGCATCTAGCTAAAAACATCTAACAATTTTTTTTCTTAATCTTTCCATCTTATGCTTCTCCTGGATGGCTTCACAGCTGTCATCTATTTATAAAACCTTTGCTTAAACATTTGCTAAAAATTCCTTCTCTGGGGGATGAAGGGCTTGTTCTTTTTTCTCTTCCATCCTCTGACTATATTATGCCTGTTAATAAGATCCTTCTGTGGGATAGTTTAGTTAGCAGGTGCTGCCTGGCAACCTTGCGCCGGCAGCACGCCATCTGGCAACCCCTACCGTAGATAACAGTGAAGTCGCCACCTACAGTGAAGTCGCCAGGCGGCAAATATTACGAATTATAGCATCACTACTGATTTTTATGTGCCACTGAAGATGTTACACAGTAGTTTATATCATGACTGCATAATCTACCCTGTTTCAGCGTTGTTTTATGCTTTGTATCTGCAAATATAACTGTTGCACATTTTGCTTCTCACGTTTTTCTTCGCACGACGACAGACAGCAGCTGATCACCTTTTGGGCGGCAGGACACAAGGCTTGCCAGATCTTTCAAACTTGAATAGAATTTGTTTTCACGTTGGCAGACGAATTTTTATATATCCAAGCATCTTCCGCAGCTAATATATATAGAGACTTGTTTTACTTTACCTCTAATTTCCCTGAATTCCCCAGAGTGGCGACTCAACTGTTGGGTTAAAATACTAGCTGGCGACTTTACTGTAGTAGGTATAGTAAGGTCGCCACTCGGTTTTATTTTTGTACTTTGTTCATTTATAGCCCTAATATGACACAGAATAAGACACAAAATGACACAGACTTTCCAGATAGACCCTTCTAACTTTCCTGAAATCATGGATGTAGAAATGTAAGTATTAACGCCACCACACGTCTGTAAATAACAAAGAAACGTAGAACTGGCGACTTCACTGTTATCTACGGTAGTGGTTGCTACTAGTCACACTCGCCTTGAGGCTTGTAAAGGCGTTCATTATTGTCCTCTCTGTAATTTGTACTGCTACCACTAGAATAGAACCTACTTAAAGTAACTTGTGCTTCTGTGATCCCACTGGACTTAGACTGATCACGTACACAACGAACATGGCGCAGTGAGTCACTAGTGAAATAGTGAAGGACATTTATTATGGGAAACCAATCGCCGATAGCTATTGTGTGTGCCTCAGCTTCGCGCCAAACCCCGCCCGCAGCACTGGAATTTCTGCTTCCCTGTGGATTTACGGTGCCAGGTGTTACAGTGCTACTCGTGTGTGTTACAGTGTCGTGTGTGTGCAGTGTCGTGTGTTACGCTTTCGTGCAGTACAGAGCGGTTTCGTGCGCACAGTGGCTACGCTTTGGGTTGGTCATTCCCCCTCTGTCGGCCTCCCGGTCTTACGGAGCGCAGAGCGTCTGACCCTGCCCTCTCAATAGCCACCGGCGCACTGTCTTGTGGGTGGCAAACGCACAGCGACGCGACTCTCCGCACCCCTAGTCTGTGGCTACCCAGCTGACCGCCGCCAATCGCCACTGCTACCCATATATAACCACACTGACACACAGGCACAAGTTCTGGACATTCGTGACTCGTGTCGCTGTATTTTTCATGTACATCCTATTCGAGCTGTTGAAGCGTTGGATTTGTACTTAGAAAAGACTGTGTACACTCATTCACCATGACCGGAACGAGGAAGAAAACGAAGCAGACCCAAATGTCACCACCACGTACCCCCGTGCCAGACCCGAGTGACGCGGTTTTACTTTCCCTTTCACCCGCTGGGGCGGCGACCCCTTCAACCCCGCCTGCCTCACGTCAGGAACGTTCCCCCACCGCCTCCGCCATGGACCTTTCTGATCTCATGCAGTGGATGGAAGCGCAACGACGTGAAGATGAGAGGGAACGGCGAAAGGAAGACAAACGGCGACGTGAGGAGGAGTCGACTCGTTTTCAGACGCTCATCACGACCCTGTTACCGCATGCTGCCTCATCCATGTCGTCTTCCACACCGGTGACGCTGCCCACGCAAGGAGCCACGGCCCCAACACAGAACAGCCGCACTCCCACACCCGCTCCACCCAAGGCTTCTGTTCAACCACCCCCAGTACTCCACCCTGACGTCTCTTACCAGACCTTCAGAGAATGGAGGCGGAAATGGACAGATTACGCCACGATGGTGGATCTCCCGAGCTTGTCACAGGAGAAACAGCTCATACAGCTACGTATGTGCTTGTCCCTCAAAACGCAGCGAGTACTGGAGCACACACTACAAGTGCCCCCAGACTCCACGTCTCCTGTAGAAAACGTACTTAATGTCCTGCAGGAGCACGTCAAGGCTCAGAGGAACGAGGCACTTCGTAGGCGGGAACTCTTCAGCTCAAGACAGATGGAAGGCGAATCGTTCGCTGCCTTCTATGTTCGCCTGAAGCGGGTATCTGAAGAAGTTCACATCTGTAAGGGCAATCACAAGGAGTGCGAGGAAACCCAGCTCAAGCAGGTGATCTTGATGGGCGTTCGAGACGAAGAACTTGTCCAACGCCTCATCTCCCTTGACGCCTCATGCACTCTGCAGGATGTAGTGACGGAATGTCGGGCCTATGAGGCCGCCCGAAACACCACGTCAGCCCTGCGAGCCGCCCCCCCCTACTGCTGTGAGGTCTATGTCGCAGTACAAGAAGGTGAAGACGGCAGCTCATAAGGCGAAGACTGGTTCTCGTGCCGTTACACCTCCGCCCAGCACACCGTGCAACAGCTGCGGAAGGCAGCACGCTCCGCACTCATGCCCAGCTGCCGAGTCAGTGTGCAGCAGCTGTGGACGTACGGGACATTGGACACACACTGTACGGTGCCCTGCTAAAAGCACCCAGTGCCGTTTGTCCGGCCGCATCGGTCACTATGGCAAGTGTTGCTCCCCGATGAAACCCAAGGGTCAGCAACAACGACGCAAACAACGCCACGGCACCAGTGTTTTTCGTCCCTACTCCCCTGGCAGTCAGCCGCAAGACCCTCAAGATCCGAGCCACGTCAGACGCGTGGGATCGACTCCCCGATCCAGTACCAAGCGTCTTCAGCCCATCAGCGTCACCGTCACCCACGGCAATGTGTTAGCACGTATGCAGATGCTCCCCGACACTGGCGCGAACGTTACCGTTATTGGCCTAGAACACCTACGCCACCTGGGTCTTTCCAAGCATGACCTCGAACCGCCGCCCAAGGCCAAGCGGTTCACAGCTGACGGTTCGGAGATGGCTCCCGCCATGGGTTCATTCCAGGACACCATCACTTTCAGCAACAGGTCGTGCTCGGCGTGGATTGACGTGCACGATGGCGTACCAACTCCTCTGATCTCGTATGAACACCTGAAGGAGCTGTCAATCATCTCACAGGAGTTCCCTAAACCGATCCTTGAGGTGAGGCACGCCAACAGGATGCGCGACGCGAGCAGTGACGAGAGTGGCTACACGCTTGGTGCCACCCCTCAGCCCGGTCCTGGCCCCGCCGCTCCACCCGCCTCCGCGCCATCATCGTTCCCTCCCACCGGCAACACATCCCCTTTAGAGGCTCGTGGATACTTCCTGAAGGAATTGAGCGATGTCTTGGTGACGAAGGAGACGCTACGGACCAGACCACTGAAGCCGATGACAGGCCCACCCATGAGGATCCACTTGAAGGAAGACGCCATACCCTTCGCGATCCACACACCCCGTCTGATCCCCCTTGCTTACCGCGAGTCGGTGGAGCAAGAGTTGGAGTCTATGGTGGCCCAGGATATCATTA
This sequence comes from Chionoecetes opilio, assembly GCA_016584305.1. Lineage (NCBI taxonomy): Eukaryota > Metazoa > Arthropoda > Malacostraca > Decapoda > Majidae > Chionoecetes > Chionoecetes opilio. The sequence continues at coordinate 26,893 of JACEEZ010001906.1, forward strand.
TTCCTGCCGGCGACGATCCGTCCCCATGGTGCCATCCTCTCGTAGCCGTTGCCAAGCCCAATGGTGGTGTTCGGATCACCACCGACCTGTATAAACTGAACAAACAGGTGTCACGTCCAGTGCATCCCTCACCCACGCCCTTCGCAGCGATCCGTAGTGTGGACCCGATGGCACGCTTTTATTCTAAGGTAGACGCGCTGTGTGGCTACTGGCAAATTGAGCTCGCTGAGGAAGACTAGCCACTGACGACATTCATCACGCCTTACGGCCGCTTCAGGTACCGCCGCGGCCCAATGGATTTTGCGGCTACTGGAGACGCTTTCTGCCTCCGAGGTGACTTGGCACTCCAAGGTGTGATGAACTGTGTGAAGGTTGTCGACGACATCCTTCTATACGACGAGGACTACTCCGCACACTTACTCCGCGTCCACGAAGTATTGTCAAGATGCTGTAAGTATGGAATCACCCTCAACGCGGACAAGTTTGTTCCCGCCGAACCTGCAGTATCCTTCTGTGGTTACAACCTCTCCAGGGATGGCATAGCAACCGACCCAGAAAAGATCCGTGCCATCAGGGACTTTCCCACTACTGCCAACCTCACTGGCCTCCGCTCTTTCATGGGTCTTGTGAATCAGTTGGCGGAGTTTTCTCCGGATATCTCTGCAGCTGCACAGCCACTTCGCCCCCTGATGAGCCCCAAGAGGACCTTTCTTTGGACCCCCCACCATGAGGAGGCTTTCCGACGTGTGAAGGAAGCCCTGTCGAGCCCACCGGTCTTCGCCACGTTTGATCCTGCGTTGCCCACTGTTTTGCAGACAGACGCCTCTCGCTTGTATGGTCTTGGCTATGCCTTGCTGCAAGACAACGGCGGAGGAGTGTTCCGACTGGTTCAGTGTGGTTCCCGGTTCCTGACGGAGGCAGAAACATGCTACGCTACCATCGAGCTCGAGCTTCTGGCCGTGGGCCAGACATCGAAGTGCAGATCGGGCAGAAGTCGCCCCTCATGGGCGACATCGAAGTGCAGATTCTACCTCATCGGCCTGCAGCATTTCGAGGTAGTCACCGACCATTGCTCGTTGGTGCCAATCCTCAACCACTACTCGCTGGATGCAGTTGAGAATCCTCGCCTTCAGCGCTTAAAGGAGAAAATCTCAGCTTACCTTTTCACAGCAGTGTGGCGCGCGGGTAAGCACCTCTGCATTCCCGACGCTTTGTCCCGCGCACCCGTCGGCCACCCCGCCCCCGAGGATGAAATGTTGAGCACCGAGACTTGTGCTTCTATCAACACTGTCGTTACTCTGCAGGCCATTCAGTCCCTCGCCAGCCAACACCGTTCGGACTCTTCACCTACCGGTGACATGGCACTGGAGGCTCTACAAACTGCAGTTCGCAACGACCCTTCCTACGTTAGGCTGCTAGACTGTGTGAAGAACGGTTTTCCTCTGAACCGTTACAGTCTTCTCCCTTACCGGAAACTACGTGAGGACCTATACTGCGACGGGGATCTGGTTCTCTATGGAGCATGTGTTGTTATTCCAGCTGCTCTACGCCGCAACGTCTTGGCCCGCCTCCACGACAGCCATCGAGGAGTAGAGGCCACCAAGAGACGTGCGAGGCAAGCTTTATACTGGCCCGGCATCAACTCTGACATCACCAACACTGTCCAAGCATGTGGGCCATGCCAAGTGATGCGGCCAAGCCAGCAGCAGGAGCCCCTGTTGTCTGACGACGACCCCACCAGACCTTTTGAGTCAGTGTCAGCCAACTTCTTCACTGTTGCTGGGAATTCATTCCTAGTTATAGCTGACCGTCTCTCTGGTTGGCCCGCTGTGGTGCCATGTGGCAGCGACACAACGTCTGCCGCCACCATCCGCCAGTTCCGGTACTACTTCCGTGACGTGGGCGTCCCTGTGCGTCTCAGGACCGACGGAGAACCCCAATTCACGAGCCGGGACTTCGCAGCGTTCCTCAACCGCTGGGGAGTCAGGCATATGGTGTCTTCACCGCATTATCCGCAGTCCAACGGCCACGCTGAGGCAGCAGTGAAGTCCGTCAAACACCTAATCCTGAAGGTGGCTCCATCAGGCAATATCGACTGCGAGGACTTTGACCGCGGACTGCTGGAGCTCCGCAATGCTCCGAACTACACCGGTCGCTCCCCAGCACAAATCTTGTATGGACGACCTCTCCGGTCTTGCGTCCCCGCCTACCCCCAGTCCTTCTTGATGGAGTGGCAGACCAAGACAGAGATATGTGACCGCCGAGCTGCCAACCGTGCTCAAGACGTTGTGACACGCTACAACGCGCACGCCCGTCCCCTTCCCAGGCTGAAGATCAACGAGCAAGTTCGTATCCAGGATCCAACATCGCTTCGCTGGGACAAAGTGGGCACCATCATGGGCACCGGCAGGTCACGGGACTATCAAGTTCAGTTACCCAGTGGTCGTTTATGGTGGCGCAACCGACTGTTCCTCCGTCCTGTGCAGTTCCCCACTAACGACCCCCCGACGATAGATGAGTCCCCTACTTCCACTAGCGACCCAGTCCCTCGCCGCTCAGAACGGATAATGCAGCAGCAGGAGTCCGCTCAAGACCTTGCTATGAGCGTGAAGGGGGAAGGGAGGTGTGGGACAGTTTAATTAGCAGGTGCTGCCTGGCAACCTTGCGCCGGCAGCACGCCACCTGGCAACCCCTAGTGGTGGCCACTGGACAGACAGTCACACCCGCCTTGAGGCTTGTAAAGGCGTTCCCTATTGTCCTCTCTGTAATTTGTACTGCTACCACTAGAATAGAACCTACTTAAAGTAACTTGTGTTTTTGTGATCCCACTGGACTTAGACTGATCACGTACACAACGAACATCTTCGTAATGATGTTTTCTTTTTTTCTGGCCTAGATCCTTGGAAGGCTTACAGTTCTGACGGAGTCCCTCCTTTTTTTTTTTCTCAAAAACTCTGCTTCTGTGTTTGTACCCTGCCTGGTCAAATGTTTTCGTCTTTGTCTAACTACTTCCACCTTTCATACTTGCTTGAAGTTTGCTCACATTCAACCTGTTCCTAGAAATGTTACCGTTCTAAACTTTTTATCTATCAGCTTATAGTTTTAAACTTCTGCCATTCTAAAACTTTTGAATCTATACATAATAAGAATATTCTTAAGCGTCCACCAACCTGCTCACAATCTTTTATAGCATCTTCGTTACGGTTTCCGTAAAGGGGATCGTCTTGGCGATCGATATTGGCGATCGTCTAGCTTTCCTGCCTGAATCTTGGTCATCCTTCTTTAGGGGTTTCCGTGAAACTTTTGGTGCTGCTCTTGACATAGCAAAAGCTTTTGATAGAGTCTGGCACAAATCTTACATTTTTTTATTACCCTCATTAGGTTTCTATCCTTGACTTTGTACCTCATCTTAAGTTTCCTTTCTAATCGTTTTATTGTAGCTATTGTAGACGGTAATTGTTCTTCTCCTAAGTCTTTCAATATTGGTGTTCCTCAGGGTTTTGTCCTATCCCCCTATATCTTTCGATTATTCATTAATGGTATTCTAAGTCTAACTCATAGCCATATCCACTCCTACGCTGATGATTCTACCCTGCATTTTTCAACGTCGTTCATTAGACGTCCAATTCAGCAGGAACCTATTGACTCAAGGATAAATGCCACGTAGCGCCTAATTTCTTATCTTTCTATAATTTATGATTGGGGTAAAGCAAAATTTGTTTTGTTCAATGCCTCAAAAACCTAATTTCTTCACCTATCTATTCGACATAACCATCCAAACAACTATCCTCTCTTCTTCAATGACGCTCAACTGTCTCCCTCTTCTACAAAAAACATTGTTGGACAATCCTTTATAACAAAAAATTAACTGGAAATTCCACATAATTTTTTTTTTATCATCTCTTGCTTAAGTGGATCGGCCGGTCAGAATATGACGAAAATCGGAGAAATTCACAATTTTTCAAATATTTTTCCTCAGCTTCGTACACCCTTTGAGAGTCTAAATCCGAATTATTTCATCAAAATTTGCAGTAGTTTTTATTATATGGGTGTGTTATGGACCCCGCCAACCCCCCTTATTTTTCATGCTATTTCTTTCCACCATTTTTTTTTGCAATTTTTTTATAAAAGAATTACTCTCTAAAGTGACACATGGCACCTGTCGTAGGTATAAATAGAAGACAAAAAAAAGAAAAAAAGAAAAGAAAGAAAGAAAAAAAAACTACAATTACGGGATGCCCATTGAGGTTTCTAAGCAAAAACTTGGCAACAATGAGTAGCTTGGTCAACTCTGATACCCTCTCTTAGTGAGATAATACCTTGCCTCATGCTGAGTCAGGGGGGGACCAGCAGCCTGAAGACTGAAGATTTTATACCAGAACATAAACATTTATGTTTGAATGTAAATAAATCTAGTTCTATATGTGGTCATCAAAAAAGGGTAATGTCATTATATCACTTACTGATGCTGGTTCACAGGTATTCAAAACCTTTATTGGCCCGGTTCTCAAAACATAAGTTTTTTACATTCAAATTATATCTCCTTCTTTAGTTTTGGGCCAACTTCAATGAAAAAAATACACAATATGAACAAACCTGATAAAATGAAGTTGTGACTTGCTTTTCTTCATATCTGACAGGAAAATGTTGTCAGATTTTTTTGTGTGTGTTTGAGTGGTAAACATGGGATTGAAAATTTGAAAATTCATATCCTGCAAACCATACATTTTTATTCAATTATCTCTCCGTAACTTTGATGGTCTGAACAACGTTCTTGTACCATATTTATTTCATTAGTGTATATTAATTATCATAGGAGTAGTTAGCATTTCAAAATAAAAAAATAAAAAAAAGTATATTTTGAAAAATATAAAAGCCATAAATTATGTTTCTTGGTCTACAGTTGTTGTACATGGTGTCCCTACCCTAATTCATGGTATACATATCATAACCTTAGCACAATAAATAAAATAAGAAATCCACAAAAACCGGCCGATCCCCTTAATCAGCATTTAAGAAGTTAGATATTATGTGGTGTCTGCGTCCATTCAGTATTTCTCCCTCCCTCTTGCCTGATTTGTACATGGGCCTTATCGGCCTATGTATGGAGTATGCCTCTCATGTTTGGGGGAGATCAACGCATACAACTCTCCTAAACAGGGTAGATCAAAAGCTTTTCGTCTCATCAATTTACCTCCTCTAAGTGATTGTTTAAAATATTTAAATCACCGCCGCAATGCTGCTTATCTTTTACCGTTATGTTCATGCTTATTGGTCTTCTGAACATGCTAACTGCATGCTTTCCCCCATCCTACGGTTTTATTGCACAATACTTTCTACTCATTATCATCCTAATTCTGTCCATCTTACTAATGCACGAGTTTACCAGTATCTGTAGACTAAGCGCCCATCAAAGCAGGCGGTCGTTCTTTCCCTTGAAGGTGTGAAGATAAATGAGGGGCTTGTGGTCAATTTCAAGGATGAACTCTCGGCCCCGCAAATAATAATCGAACCGCAGTATCCCAAACAAAACAGCAAGACACTCACGTTCAATAGTGGAATACCTGCTTTCCCGGAGAAGGAGTTTCCGACTAGCAAAAGCGACGGGATGAGGGCAGCCTAGGTGGTACTGAAGTAGGACTGTCCCCAGGCCTCGGCTCGATGCATCTGTCCGGAGGACAAAAGGGAGGCAGGCATCTGGAAGACGAAGGACAGGGCTAGACGTCAAAACATACTTAAGGTGGTTGAAAGATGTCTCCAAGTCCTCGGTCCAGGGAAGGGGCTCTCGCACAGTCTTCTTCAGGAGATCTGACAATGGTGCAGTGAAGTTGGCAGCCTGTGGAATGAAACTCTTATAAAAAAATATCATTCCAAGGATCCCGCGCAGGATCCTTTTGGTCTGTGGGGGTGGAATGCGGCACAAGGTTTCCACCTTATCGGGTTGAGGTTGCAGACAATCTCCGCCAAGGATGAATCCCAAGTACTGGATGGTGGGAAAACCGTAATGGCATTTGGAGCTCTTGAGGGTGAGTCCATGACTTCTGATTCGGACGAAAACAGCTCTAAGGGTGGAACAGTGCTGGGACCAATCTGAAGAGTATACAAAACCGTGGTCAAAATAAAAGGAGACATTGGGCAAGCTGTCAAGGACAAGGCGCATCAGCCTGATGTAGGTCGCGCAAAAAGGTCGCGCTGATGTAGGTGACGAGTCCAAAAGGGAGCCGGCAGAATTCCATGCGGCCAAGATAAGTAGGGAAGGCGGTCAAAGGCTTGGCCCTTTCTGCGAGGGCCACTTGGTAGTAGGCCTTACGCAGGTCCAGTTCAGAGAAGAATGTTGCCCCGGGAAACTTGTACAAGCCCTCCTCTATGTTACAACAAGGCACGGCGTGAAAAACTGTGACGGAGTTTAGCTGACGATAGTCGATGGCCATACGGTAAGTACCGTCAGTCTTGCGTACCATCATAACTGGGGAACAATGAGGAGAGGATGATCGTTGAATAATACCTTGATCGAAGAGTAGGTTGACTTCAGTTTCGAAGAATGACTTAAGGATGGGGACCGGGTAGATCTTAATGTGGATGCGACCGGTAGTAGTACGGACGATGTCGTGTTCGATGGTAGAAGTGCATCCAGGAACCTCTGAGAAGATATCGTCAAACTCCCCTATAAGCTTCAAGAGAATTTCCTTTTGTTCTTTACCCAGATTAGGGTTAATTCTGGGGCTGCAAATTTTCTCCGTCGACTTGGCCATCAGGTGTCACGGAAAGCCTTGCATATTCATCCTCTGGGTCTTCGGTGCAGGTGAAAACTTCCCCTGTAGTATCCTCCTCTTCTTTAGTGACTACTTCGTTGAGGACTTCAGCGAAGTTTACCTGAGCTCGACGAAAATACCCTTTAAGGAGGTTAGCGTGGTACAACCTCGGGTCTCGGGGACAGTCAATGAGATAGATAATTGACCTTACCTTTCCGTTCTAGAACCGTATAAGGACCTTTCCAGGCTACTAGCAGTTTGCTGGTATCGCTCGGCAGAAGAATGAGTACCTCATCACCAGCCTGGAACTGGCGGTCATGAGATTTAACGTCAAAATAGGCCTTATACATCAGCATTCTGGGCTGCAATCTTAGAAGACTCGGCCAACTTATCCTGTAGCTCCACGACATACTGGAAAGCGGACCGGTCGTCATTCTGAAGGTTACGATCTACCCAAAGATCTCTAAGCACCGATAGTGGGCCTCGGACTGCTCTTCCATATAACAGCTCGAACGCCGAGAACCCGGTCCGGTCACTAGGAATTTCCCTGAGGGCAAACAAGGTGGGGATTAAGTAACGGTGCCGCTCTCGAGGCTTATCGGCAGATAACTTAGGTAGGGATGCTTTCAAGGGGCCGTGAAGCCTCTCAACGCGGCCGTTTGCGCTGGGATGGAAGGGAGTGGTGAAAGAAGGCTTGACTCCCAGGAGTTTATGCAGTTCACCCATCAGCTGTGATGTAAACTGCGTACCTTGGTCTGACAATATTTCACGAGGGATGCCAACCCGGGCAAAGATAGAGAGGAGGGCTTCAGCCACAGATATAGAATCAACCAACTTGAGGGGGACGGCTTCAGGGAAACCTGTGGCGTAGTCAATGAGGGTGAAAATGTAGCGGTGTCCTTCTGACGATGGTGGCGACAAGAGCCCAACCACATCGATAGCCACCCTCGAAAATGGCTCTGTAATTATAGGAAGAGGGTGCAGAGGTACAGGTCGGACTCGGCCCTTATGTGACATCCGTTGACATACATCACAGAACCGGCAGAAATCTCTGATGTCTGCGCCCTTACCTGGCCAAAAGAGCTTGTCGCCAATCTTCAACCACGTCTTCCTGTGGGAGAAGTGACCTGCTAAAGGACTCTCATGGCCAACGGACAGTACAATGAGACTGCATTCTTTGGGGACAGCATGAGCAGGCTTACCAACCGTCACAGTGTATTTGGAGGACACACACTTGCGGTACAGGAGACCGTCGGACCGAAGGTAGACGTAGAGAGATCCGTCCTTACAGCGCTCTTCCTCACCGGAGTTTGCCTTATTCCTAAGTGCACCAAGAGTGTGGCAGCATTATTGAAGGTGGCCGAAATCCTCTGGGGTTACGTTCAGGGGTTGAAGAGTCAGTCGGTAGTACCAACGGGTGAACTCGCTTCATCTGGCTACTGCGAGTCTGCACCGCATTGACTTGAGAAGGAGGAGAGCAGGGCTCCCGTACCAGAGATGAAGCCGATGCGCCTCCGAACGGGAGTGACACTGCTCGTAAGTCTTGAGGGGGTGCACAGTCAGTGGCAGGTTCAGAGAGGCTCGAGAGTACGTTAGGAGGCTTGCTACAAGGAAGAATGGGATCATTAAGGTGCCGAGCACCCGGGACGTTACCAATGAGGACGCTAGAGCGTTTCATGGGGGCTCGCACGGCGTTGACCCAATCTTCATAGTAAGGGCAGCGGATGTAGCAGTGAACAAGTGGAAATTCACTTTCTCGTCCCAGGTAGTCCTCCACGCCCACCGTAGGGCAGGAAGAGACGTCGGTGGAGGGGACAGTTTCTTTGGACACGATGACACAGTTGCAGCCGGTGTCCCTTATGATGGTCGATGTCCAAGAACCGTTGATGGTGCCTGCAACTGTATAATCAAGAGGGGTCCGGTCACTCAAACAACTCTACCTTGTGTTTGGCTGCTGCTTCGGTCCCTTGCTTGAAGGCATGAGGGTTCCTGGGACATCGTGACCGAAGGTGGCCTTCTTCCCCACAATTGTAACATTTTATTCGAGAGATGTTTCTCAGGTTGGACTGGACGAAGGTACTACTAATAGGTGGTGGGGCCCTGTGTCCGGCACCTGTGGGCTTCCTGTTGGGGACGAAGGACTTGCTGGGAGCACCACTGGAATTAGTTCTTGGGTACGCTTTGTGAGCCGAAGCCCATGCGTCTGCCTTCTCGACAGCAGTCTTGAGGTTGGTCACCTGCTGTTCTTTAATAAAGAGGCGGATGTCAGGGAGGAGATAGCTAAGAAATTGGTCGAACACCATAAACTCACGTAGGGTCTGGAAAGATTTAGAGACCTGGGACGCCTCCAACCACGAGTCGAATAGCTGCTGTAGGCGGGTAGAAAACTGCCGGTAGTTCTCACCGATCCGGATCTTGTTATTCCTGAAGTCCAGCCGGTAATGTTTGGGAGTTTTGCTGAAGCCGGTCAGCAGGGCCTGTTTCAGAAGGAAAAAGTTTCCATTTGTATCAGAGTCAAATGTGAAGTAAAGTTCGGCAGCGTCACCAGTCAGTAAACTACCCAACCGGATAGCGAGTGAGTCCTCCTTGAGTTGTAGAAGGCCGGCGATCCGTTCGAACTTGGTGAGGTAGGAGGCGATGTCTTCGCCCTCATGGTATGCGGGCAGACTGGGGCGGCTTACTAAATGGTCTTGTGATTGTGCCCTAGCTGACTGCTGAGTTAACTGGAGCTGAGATGGCTCAAACTGCCGCTATTTTTCTCTCTCTTCACGTTCACGTTCTTCTCGTTCTCGTTCACGTTCTGTGGCCCTTTCTTCCCTCTCAAAAGTTTGCTGTTGAAAAACAAACTGAGACACGTCAGATCCTGAGAGGCCAAGACTCTCAGCTTGGGCCTTAAGTTCAGCAATTGTTATGGTGGCTTATAGCTTGTTGTCCTCGTAGTCACCGTGGTAGGATTGGTTGTAGGTAGCGTGGCGGTATAGGTCTGAGCGGTAGGCATGTGTTGCGTGGTTCGGTGAATAACGGCCTTATGGACGTGCCTGGTCGTGTAACGTTGCGTGTGTGTGTTCGGGAGGAAGAATACACTTGTGTTGTATCTTTATGTGTAATTAATGATGAGTTATTGGTATAAAATCAGCTGCCGCCAAGACGTTAAGCACTGAGACCACGTCTGACCCCGGCGGCAACACTTAGAGAACTACTTGCCCTGGCGGCTGACCCACGCTCACCTTGTGCGTAAGTGGGCGCCGCTAGAGGTCACTACTTATGCTACAAGCATAGAGGCGCCAACTTAAATGTATAAATAGTTGCCTATTACAATGCTCGGTCACCTACCGGCCGTGCCCTCACGGACCACTGATAAGGCAAGGCGCCGATTACCGATAAGAATAAATGATCTAAAATGCAAAATATTGAAAAAGAGCATAATACAAGATAAGTCATGCAACAAAAATAATTGTATCTGAAGGTACACAATGCAAATAAAAAAGAACACAAGGCATAAACATGACAAACAAAAGTGCATGACATTGCAATATGACTACAAACAAAATACATATATGAAATGGTAAAATAAAATAACTTAAACCTAACATACATAGAAGAGAGAGTAAGAAAGAAAAAAATGTGTACGAGTGGCTTGGCAAGAAGTAGCCGATGCCGGCCGGAGCTGTGTGAGCCTTGCGCACTAGGGTACGCCGTATAACAAACATTCTTTTTCTCAAATTTGGCATGCCAATTTCCTATGTAAAATGGAATTCTAAGACGATTTTATCTCTTTCCATTTTTGCAGTTGAGCAATTCTTACTATGCAAAATCGCACTTTTATATTGCACCCTTATCGAATAATTCTTAAATGAGTACGCAGTGTCCGGTTGGTCCTGTTTATTGCATCATGCACCAATATGAGTTCCAAATGACTAGCGTGGTAAGCTCTTTCTGATCAGTTGGTTCATCAGGCACTACATCACAGTGTCACAGCCTCTACGTTGGCCTAGAACGTGTCCATCATGTCCTTCTTAGACCTGAAGCAGGGCATGGTCTCCCGGTGGTGGGCCCGAGCCCGGATGAACCCGTCTCTGGCCTGCTGCCCCACCACTGCTGCCGCAGCCTCTGTCACCTGCTTCACGACTCTTTCGGTGCTCTGAGTGTGGATAGAGAACTCCGGAACCTCGTACGGCTTGACCAGGATCTCCTGGAGCTGATCCCCGGACAGTGAACAGGTGAATGCCGGCTCGTGCACCTAGCCAGGCTGCCAGCTGATCAGTGTCTGCAAGCTGGTGGCTGACAAGTTCAGCTTGGGTGTGATGCGAGGTCTTACACTGGTGTCCCCATACTCCTCGCCAGCCCTCAGCTTCAAAATCTGGGTCACGGCGAACCTGCGGTCGTCCTCAATCTGACTCGCCATCAGCGAGAGGAGGACACATTCTGAGTGTGCGAACCATGCTCCTGTCCGCACGTAGAAGGTCACAGCTGGTTGGACCTTCTTGGGCTGCGACCTCATCACTCTCAGCTGCGTGAGGATGTGCTTGGGGCCGTCCTCTAGTCTGTGGTGAACCTTGATGTCGTAGTAAAGTTTGAAGTACACCTGCAGGCAGTACTTGACTAGGATTTCCAGGGTGTTCAGTTCTTTGCCAGTCAGTCCATACTTTCTGGTCCACATGTACACTAGCGACTGGGCTGTGGTGAGCCATCTGGAGTGGGACACCTTGCCACACTTGCTCTCCTGCAGCTCGGACGGGAGAACGCCCCGCTTCGCAGCCTGGACCAGCTGGCAGGAGACCTGCTGGTCAGTGGATATGTTGACCAGGATATACTCCGGTATCTACGTGAGATCTTCACCGCCTGGCACTCCTCTGAACTCTGCGTTGTACTGCATCTCATTCACCCTGGACAGCAGACTGCACACTGGACCCATGAAGCCAGTGTCAGATGAGGTAGGCCCGTCGATGCTGGTGATAAGGTGGCGCAGGGGCAACTGGTTTGTGTGCAACACGCATATACTCCAGAAGAGCTTGCGTCCCAGCATCTTCTCCAAATGGGCGTGAGTACCACCCTTCTACCCCGTGTTGGCCCTAGTTGAGTCACCTTGCAGTACGATCAGTGAGTCGGTGGAGTCGTATGTCACCAGCAGATCATAGAGAGCCTGAGCCACCTTGAACGCAGGCTTCTCAGGTGGCACCGGGTCCTCTGGTACAAAGTGCCAAAGGTACCTTCCAGATGGCTCCTCTGTCACTGACACATGCTCCTCCCTGATCAACCTTGGGTGCAGTTTCCCATAGCTGTCGGGCACCATCGCCCTGTTCTTGTCCTTCCTCCCATCGTAACCCAATCCAACTATTTTGGTACCCTGGTGCTTCCAGGTCAAGGTCCCTGGCCGATGCCATGGCATCCTGCCTGGCCCTCCTTAGCTTGTTAGGATCGCAGACCAGGTACGACATGTCTGGAGAGAGGTGGCCGTCAGCGATAAGGTTCCCGGAGGAATCCAGAAGCCAAGGCATGTTTTGCATGCCTTGGCTCACACACACACACACACACACACACACACACACACACACACACTGACACACACGGACGTTGTGTGTGTGTGTGTGTGTGTGTGTGTGTGTGTGTGTGTGTGTGTGTGTGTGTGTGTGTGTGTGTGTGTGTGTGTATGTGCGTGTGTGTGTTTGTGTGTGTGTGTGTATTCAGCTTGACCTCGATTTCTAAAGAAAAAGAAAAAAAAATATAAAAAAGCTATGTTTTGCATATAAATATAAAAGTCCATTTTTGCATAGCAACAAATGCTCAAACCAAAACGTTGAAGAGGACAAACCACCTTTAAACTTCAATTTTACATAAGAAAAGACCCTGCCAAATTCGAAATAATCTATATTTCACTTTTCATTGGACCTACGGCGTACCCTATTGCGCACTCAAAAAAAGTACAAAAACTAATAATAATAAATTAATATTAAAACATGAGCCGATGTATGCGGCAGATAGGGCAAAAGAAAGTTGAAAACCTAGTGACGGTTAGCCGATCTAAGTTTTTGCCGATAGTCCAGAGGTCGCGGAGATTCAGTGCCAGAGTCATTGCGATCAAGCGGGGACTCGTCATCGGTCACGGCATCAGGACGAGGCGCATTAGTTGTTCTGAGGCTATCAACATGAACAACTTGAGTGGTGTTTTGAAGAGGATCTAAGATTCTGAATTTGTGACCAACCACTAGATAAGAACCTGTAAATTTAGCAGCGAGCTTCGAATGGCGTTCAGGGGTAGTTCGCATGACTGTGTTACCAACGTCAATAGTGACAGGCTGAGCACGCTTGTGTTGTTGGTAGATAACCTCCGATCTCGAGGCTTGTAGTTTGTCACGTACCGCGGCGTGAATTTTACTAAAGACGTGCAACTGAGTCTTAGCATAATCCTCCACCGAGTACAAGGGTGCGGGGCGCTGAGCGAGTAAGTCGTAGGGAAGACGTTTTTCGTGCCCGTAGACAATGTACTGTGGTGTCTTTCCAGTAGCGCTGTTTGTGGCACAATTAATGGAAGCTGCTACTTGAGGCAACCAATCTTCCCAAGCCTCATGGATAGAGCCAACGACATGTAGCAGAATCTCAAGAATTTTCCTGTTGACACGCTCAACCAAACCATTTGAGGCCGCGTGGTAAATGACCGTGAAAGTTTGAGTAATGTCATACTGGCGACAAATCGCTTCCAGGACTCCATTCTTGAATTCTGTTCCATTATCAGACACAATCACTCGAGGTGTTGTGTAGGGGCAGAAAACATGCGTCACTAAGGCATGAGAAACTGCATCCGCAGACTTATTAGGTAGTGGTGCCAAGACGACAAAGCGACTGAAGCAATCAATGCAGACAAGAACATACGTAGAGCCTTGATGGCTACGAGGAAGCTGCAGAAGATCTATTGCAATGATATCCCATGGGCCATCAGGGGTTGGGTACTCCAGGATAGGGGCTGCTTTATTAACAGCACCTTTGTGCCTCGAGGGATTCCTGCAAGGATTATTGGTTTGATAACTGGTCTGTATTCTGGGACTGAGAGTGCTGTGAAGTGTGGGGCAGGTGTATCCAGCTTCTTTCCTGTGAATACAGGAGTGAGGCAAGGGTGCGTCCTTGCCCCATCACTTTTCAACGCTTGTATGGACTGGGTATTGGACAAGGCTGTAGATCAAAGTGATTGTGGAGCATCCGTCGCCAACACCAAGATCACTGATCTTGTTTTTGCCGATGATGCAGTAATCTTTGCTGAGTCGCTGGAGGTCCTGGTGATGGTTCTCGAGGCGCTGCACGAGGAGGCAAAGCCTTTGGGACTTGAGGTCTCCTGGCTCAAGACCAAGGTCCAGGTGTTTGGAGACTTACTAGATGAAGCAGTACAGTCTGTTCATGCGTGTGGCGAGGACATTGAGATCTTGGAAAGTTTTACATATCTTGGTAGCGCAGTCCATAATGACGGCGGGTCACGTCAAGAAGTCTTACGGCGGATTGGCATAGCCCACGGTGTTATGGACTCGCTCAGCGGGAGTATTTGGCGTTGTCGGTACCTGTGCAGGAGGACAAAGATCCGGATCTTCAAGTCGCTTGTGATCCCTGTCTTACTCTATGGTTGTGAGACATGGACACTAAATAGTGACTTGAAGAGACGAATCAATGCCTTTGGTAATAAGTGTCTTCGCAGAATCATGGGGTATCGCTGGGAGGATTACGTGTCAAATCAGCGATTGCACCGTGAGACTGAATCGAGGCCTATTACCTGCATAGTCCGTCAGCGCCAACTTCGGCTATATGGGCATGTGGCATGCTACCCTGAAACCGATCCTTCCCATCGGGTTGTATCTGTAAGAGACAATCCGGCGTGGAGGAGGCCAAGGGGGCGCCCACAAGGCTCGTGACTGGGGCAAGTTGATGTTTCTTGTCAAGAGCTGCTTGGTATGGGAAAGGAGCCTGCATGGGAACTCGCGCGTGGTGACCCCCGGGAGTGGCGTCGTAGGGTGGGCGAGGCGACGCGCCCCCCGGCGTATGCCCCCAATGATTGATTGATTTGTGTTGTGCGCAGGAAAGGCACTGTGCGACGTGACGCTCAACGTCGAATCGCATAGTTTGCCAGTAGTATTTCTGTCGGGCAGCAGCGAGACATCTATCGCGACCAGGGTGGCCAGCATGAGGAATGTCAAGGAGCAAGTGAAGCACAACGTCCTTATAAACATCAGGAATGACTAACTGGTGAACAATTACAGTATCACGAAGTAAAACACCATCATCAGACAATGAGAATACAGACAAAGGCAGGGGCATGCGTGGAAGAGTGGAATCATCCCCGGATTCGAGGGCATAGATGACTTTAGACCACTGGTCGTCTTTACGTTGTTCATCGTGTAACTGTTCAAGGGACAGGTTAAAAAGTACAACAACAGGAGCTTCAGATATATTACGCGACAATGAATCAGCAACAACATTAAGGCGTCCTGGCAAGTACTTGAATGTTGGCGAAAACTCGAGTATCGTCAGATACCAACGAGCGAGGCGCCCATTGAGGTTTTTACCCTTGAATAAGTCAGTCACACGAGCGTGATCGGTGAAAACTTGAATAGGGTAGCCAAAGATAATGTCCCTGAAGTGCATGAGAGCCCAGACCACGGCAAGGGCTTCGAGATGAGTGACTGAGTAGCGAGATTCAGCATCGTTCAAGACGCGACTGGCAAACGCAATGACATGATTCTTACCTCTGTCATCTGACTGCATAAGAACAGCACCAAGGCCTA
The DNA here is from genome assembly GCA_016584305.1 of Chionoecetes opilio. Taxonomy (NCBI): domain Eukaryota; kingdom Metazoa; phylum Arthropoda; class Malacostraca; order Decapoda; family Majidae; genus Chionoecetes; species Chionoecetes opilio. The sequence goes on from JACEEZ010001906.1 coordinate 42,410, forward strand.
GAGCAGATGCGTCCGTGCAGAGAACGAATGGTTCAGAAAAGTCTGGAAAGTTACGAACAGGAGCATTGCATAAAGGCGGCGTCACACTAGCACTTTTCCGTCTATTTTTTCCAGCAACTTTCTAAAAACTAACAATTTTTTTACTGCAAGCCGTCACACACACAATCATTTGCCTGCACTACCAGTCAGCTGTTCCTGCGACTGTAAATAAACATGGCTCCGACGCCAGGGCAGGCTAGAGTACCTTAGGTCAGGCTATCGCTGGTATACACTTAATTATGTGTATTATCAATCGTAGACGCGCCAAACAAGTTAAAATACATACACATATATACATAAAAACAGTAATAGATGAGCGGGCATCAGCCCGCCGCTGGAGCCGCAGCAACAGTCAGGTCATAGGTGGGCGGGGCGTGAGGTCACTCCCGCTCCTTATTTATGAGAAATTCTTTTGAACTAAGTCTCCACAGCATTTCGTCTATAATTACAAGTTGAAGTCTTAAAGAGTGAGAAACGATTTTTGAGTGTGTCTTGAAAAATATACACAACAATCGAGTCATGCGAGAGACTGTTGCCTGTTTTATAAAACTGGCTTTTAAATATATCTACATGTGCAATAGTCACTTGAATATTTTTCATACTTTCAAATATATTGAATTATATTTTGCAAAAAAATCCTGATTTATATCGAATATCTTTAAAGTAATCACTATGGATTTTGATTTGACTATGAAAGTTGTCTTCAACTTTCCATATGAAGACGATCACGATCGTCTGACTCAGACTGACTGATTCAGACGGACTAACTAGTCAGAGCGAGAAAAATCTAACGGAGATCGTCTAACTAGACGGAAAAAGTGCTAGTGTGACGCCGCCTTAAGGCATGCTTTAAAGCATTGAAACTCTGTTCTTGCGCTGGGCTCCATTGAAAAGGAGCATCCTTCTTCAAGAGTCTGTTTAAAGGGGACGCTACCGACGAAAAACCTTTTATGAAGGAGCGATAGTAGCCCGCAAGACCAAGAAAAGAGCGTACATTTTCCGTAGACTTTGGCGTAGGGAAATTTTTTTCCGCTCTAACTTTAGTGTCCATCGTGTGAATACCATCCCGATCCAAGACATGACCAAGGAACTGGATTCGAAATTTCAGAAATTCACACTTTGCAAGTTTTACTTTGAGACCTGCCTCCTGCAATTTTCCGAACACTGCTTTGAGTTGAGAGAAATGAGTCGCCATATCTTTGCTAACGATAAATATATCGTCCAAATAAGCGAAAACACTTTTACCTAGCATGCCTGAAAACAAGGAATTGATCATCCTTTGAAAGGTAGGAGGTGCATTTTTCAATCCAAAGGGCATACGTAACCATTCGTAATGCCCGGACGGGGTAGAGAATGCAGTGACCTCACGAGAGCGCTCGTCAAGAGGCACTTGCCAATAGCCTGAAACTAGGTCGAGGCTAGAGAAAATAGTGTTCTTACGTCCAATGCTTTGTAAAAGGTCACTTAAGAGAGGCAGAGGATAATGATCCGAAACCGTTACATCATTGACCCAACGAAAGTCAATGACTGGTCGCCATGACGCGTCTTTCTTTGGGACGAGGAACAAAGGCGAGTTCCAAGGAGACTGGGATTCCTGAATAACACCTTGCTCGCACATGTCGTGTATCATGCCATCAACTATAGCTCTTTGGCTATGAGGCAACCTGTAGGAAGGTGTATACACAGGATTTGTATCAGGCTGTAAGTGAACGGCTGCTTGTACACAGCTTTGAACAAGGGATGGTGTTTGAAGGCTCGTTAGCCCGCACCTAACCCACGCTCGAATCATAAGAGGTGAGCGAAACGCTGATACAGCCACAACTACTATATCACGATACTGCTACACACTGACGCAGAACACGAGACCCTGGTGCACCGACAGCACTTCCATTTCAGCACCACCTTACGGCACACTACGCAACTACGTATCCTGGCAAGGTCGCCACTTGTGAGGGATAACGAGTGCAAAGACATCACTGCTCGTTACCTCAGGATTCCAGGATACGATGAAGTTGGGTAGGGTGAGGTGTGAAGTTGAGGGCCGTAAGGGTGATGAGAAAACACAGACAAAATGGCAGGAGATTTTACTGAAGTCTCGCTCACACTTGAATGAACAAACAAGCAAAAACACCAGACTCCCGCCCCTGCTATCTGGCTCGCAACAGCCTTCCTCTCTACCATAGGTCGCTGACCACGAGACTCAGAGACGACGGCAGAGTGGAAGGGTAGTTGGCCATGGGCAGCAGGGAACGAAGAGGTCTACAACAACAGAGGTGGAGAGAGAGAGGAACTATCCGTGTTCCGTCGGGATCTCTTCTCCTGGGACAGCCGGTACCATGCGCCTCGTAACCTTTGCTCCAAACCAGAGGGTCTCGAGGCTTCACGAGGAAGCAGAGGTCGGGATGTATTGATGACGTTGTGGGTGACCGAAACTGTCTTGATCGAAGCCACGAACGGGTAAACAAGGGGTGGAAGAAGTAGGAACTGTCGCTCGAACGCCTGTAAGTGGTGGTTCGCCCTTACAATTTGTCGAGCTCGTTTTCTGCGTCGGATATGAAGGACCCTCCAAATACAGTAGGTTTGGGCCTTATTTTACTTCAGAGACCTATCATATTAGCTCAGTTACCGTTACTTAGTTTTACTGCTAAGAATTGTGAGACGAACAAATGTATTTACTTCCAATAGCTATGATTATTCTTAAGTGAAAACATTACAAAGGCAAACACATAATTATGATCAATTGTTTTATTTATCTATGGAGACAAAAAAATAATGGCAAAGCACTGCCATAAAATTTGTCACAAGTTATGTGAAATGTTGCTTTTTTATTCATTCTTTATTTTTGCTTTTATTGCAGTATTAGGTAATGTTTCTGCTTGCTCATTTTCGGTAAATCTGCTTCTAATGCATTTCACTGCTGACGTTTTTCATGAATTTAATAGTGTAATGAGGATAAATACATCAGAAGCCGTAAAACCATTGGGTTAACCTTATGGCGGAGTCAGTAACGTGCTGGTCGGGAGTGCAATTCTAATGTGGCGGCGGTTCGACTCCCCGAGAAATAAGGGAAAAGATTTCGATTTATTTCCGAATTGTGAATTACCAGCTGAGTCCAATGTGCTGCGAAGTAAGGGATATATGTCATGTTTCCTATCGCACATGTGAAGGCTGGTGTAAAGAGGCCTTCACATGGCACAGCCTGGTAAGAGGCACACCCTGGTAGGGTGTGCAGTTCGCACCAGTGTAGCAAAGTACCCCATGTGTGTCGAGAGAGAGACTGATGTTGTGTTCCCTGTCGCACACAAGAGAGAGTAAAACAGAGAAGATGAGAAGATAAGAAGAAGAAGAAGAACAAAGAACAAAGAACCCCCCCCTCCCCGCCCCGTTACAATAGGCTAAGCGGTGTTAGGCGAGGGGGAATCTGTTGATTTTTTTTTGTATTGTTAGGACATTCATCATTAATGCAAACAATATAAGTGACATAGGATTTCTTTGCTTTAACCATGCTTATCCTTTGCTGACATCCTCTGTGCATCCACAACATCGGACAATGCTTTTCATTAACAATTTTCACTGCGTATGCATACTGGAGCTGGGATGAAGATTTCTGATTGTTAATATGTTAGTCTCCAATCTATTTTAAAAGCATTAATGAGAAAGGTAATATTCTGCATCCCGACTTGCCTACTGTCGTATTTCTACATTATGATGCTTTTCATGTTGATTGAATACCATGTGTCAGTTATTTAAGGTTATTACGTTTCTGTAGCAAGTCAGTTTAGAAAAGATGATCACATATTCTTCGTATATATGTATCAGATATAGGTGAGATTGATATTCACCCATACCTCGGAAAAATGTATACCATCACGCATTTTTTACTGCAGATGGAAGAGATTTCACAAGATGTTTGACTTTTGGGCACTGACTTCACAAGAATATTGTTCCTTGTGTGATCGCCTCCACTACGATAACACCACAAACATCTACGATATCTACAAATGGTACGTAGAAGATGCCCACTGCAAAAGCAAGAGTAGTCCAGATATATATGACTTTATCAATGCTGCTTCAAAAAGCAACAAAATTAGTATAACATGGCATCTTATCATGTATGCTTTGATTTGCACTTTTGTTTGGTTATGCTAACGAGTCTACTTGTAGTATTATTGGCAGGATTACTGCAATTAGCTTTAATTTGTTTCAAAACTTACCAATCATGTGAAGAACGCGAATGCGATTGAAAGAGACCGTTAGATACATTCATGGATAAGGATGAAAATGGTAGATAATAAGCAGATGATGATGTGATTATGGGGATGAGAGATTGTAGTAGGTTAGCAGGAGCTGACTTATGCAGGCTGATTGGCCTTAGACACTCCTATTCGTATAGTTTGAAGGTGCAAAGCATAAATGCGTATTATGGTAATGATATCAATTAGTATCTCAACAGAGATACAATGATATCATCATGACTCAGTTTAAGTCTACGGTCATTATCATTTTCAGTATTTGTGGAAGCTTTAATCTGTTTCTAAGACCTAAAGTATTGAAATCATTAAATCAATTTGTATTTCAGTACAAATACTACAACCTGTCATGCATTCTTTTTTTGTAAAGTTATAATGTACACAAACAAAATGCAACAGCAATAGCTATATGTTGGTAGCAAAAATGATCGTAGTAGTAATGGTAGTATTAACACTAGTAATTGTAGTAATAGTAGTAATAGTAGTAGTAGTAGTGGTAGTAGTAATAGTAGTAGTAGTAGTAGTAGTAGTAGTTAGTAGTAAAAGTAGTAGTGAGTAGTAGTAGTAGTAGTAGCAGTAGTAGTAGTGGTAGTCATCATCATCATCATTCCTTTATTTCGTATAAAATATACAGAGACTCAATTGATGCATAATATAAAATTAAGCAAGGCAAACTTGTCAATAAAATCAAGTTGTAGGTATAAAAGGACGAAATAAAGAATATGAAACTCAAAGTATCTCTGGTCCATCTAAAAAAACTAATACAATAATTCAAACATTATCTAAAATTACACATACAAGCAGATACCTTCAGTTTTATAATCTTAGATGTTTGGTGCAAAGTGGTTAATACGGCCTGGTTAATGAGTTTGTACCCATGTAATTCTAGCTTTAATATTTTGCAGGTTATGCAGGTGGCATTCTATTAAATTTGTTATAGAAATCTCGAAATAATAATGATATATTGAAGGCAGTGTACTATATTCGTTCTTCAAAAAGGGCAAACAAAGTTTAATGAGGGAGTTATTGATGGCTGAAAGTCTCTTATAATGTATTGCCTGTACAAATGCATTGTAATAGGCCCATAGATGAGTATAAATCAGCGAAGGATGCTAAGCAGCACCAGATGTTTCATCTCAGCTTGGATAAAAAAATACTACTGCGGGCATTGTAATGCAACCTCTTATGCTGCTGCTTTGGTTCATTAGTATATGTAGATAGTTTTCTCATGTGTTTTGATAAGAAAGATAAAGATTCATTGTAAAATAAGCATTGGTCAAAATAATTTACAGCACGCCACTAATTATTGTATCAAGGACTTGAAATATACAACTTTTCCTACACAGAGAGAACTTTCTTGATATATACATTCATATAAATGCAATTGACGAATACAAGCAAAGTATATACATTAATAAACATTAATGTTTACCATAGTGTGTTGATGCCTGAGGTACGACACTTTATATCGACCAAGACATACCACAACACGTGTTCTTAATCCCAAGCACCCCTCCCTCCCTTGTGAGGCACCCGGGCGTTCGTACGTCCGACAGCGTATCCTACACAAACAGTTTTCGAAGATTATTATATACATATGATATGGCAGTAGGATTCATGACTTTCTTAAAGTTATACTCTACCTGAATGACACGAATAGTATACCTCACTATTTTTTACGTTATTTAATTATCCAGTAGGAGATTCAAGGGCACATTCAAGTATTGAGGGTATTGCATTTATATATGCTTAAAATTTAATAATAATCTAATAATATTTTTCCAAGCTTACAGTAATTAGCTTTATCAAATGCCCTAGAAAGATTAACAAGCTGCAAACATCCCTTTCCTGAATTATATATATTTGCAATGTCTTTGACTAGCATTGCTGCATCCGTTGTTGATGGTTTTTTTTCTTCAGCCAAATTGCCTTGGGTTAAATATATTTTTTTTGATAAAGTATTTAATACATGCATTTCTTTAATCTTGAGTAGACTGCATCACAGGTCTGTAATTTGACGATAAAAAAATATAACTTTTTGGGTATTAACCCGGGAACTGCGTGAGCTTTGATTTTTCCCGGGCCCCCAGTGCGGCAAAGTGAGCGAAAATGTGACCATTACAGAATTGGATGAAAATCACATCAACGTCAAGGTAGTAAAAATCCGCATCCGGCATTATATATTTTTTACCCAAACGTATGGGGTTGTGGTGTGGTTGTGGTCGGGAGTTGAAATATCTGACGCGAATGGCACCACCGCTTGCGAGTGACTGTACTGAGGCAAAGCCGTCTGTATGTAAAAGCCTGCGCCTGAGATTGATGACGTTACGGACGGAGTCTGTACGAGGCCACCGAGATGACAAGTTTACCTACCTAATATATGTTTATCAGTACAAAAGATATACTGTTATCTTCGGAAATGTTTGTTCTTTAATATTATCAAATAAGAACCCGTAAAACACACTAAAGAAATGCCATTATGAGACTCTCAAGAAATATGCATTAACTTAAACTCTTTGCCATTTAATATTTTGCTCGCAAACATTTTACATGGAGAATATCAATAGAAGCGGAATTTAATAACCTTTAATTGCTATATTTTGCTTTCTGATAAATGAATTAGCAGCATGCATAAATTAGCGTTAACTAAATACATAACATCATGAAATCGGGTAATTTCCTACCTAATATGTGTTTATCAGTATAAAAGATATACTGTTATCTTCGGAAATGTTTGTTCTATAATATTGTTAAATAAAAAACCGTAAAACACACACAAAAAAATGCCATTATGAGACTCTCAAGAAATATGCATGAACTTAAACTCTTCGCCATTTAATATTTTGCTCGCAAACATTTTACATGGAGAATATCAATAGAAGTGGAATTTAATTAGCTTTCCATTGCTATATTTTGTTTTCTGATAAATGAATTAGAACCATACATAAATTAGCGTTAACTAACTAAAAAGATCATGAAATCGGGTAATTTTTCCCGATTGATGATTTTATTTATTTAGTTAACGCTAATTTATGTATGGTTCTAATTCATTTCTCAGAAAACGAAATATAGCAATGGAAAGCTAATTAAATTCCGCTTCTATTGATATTCTCCATGTAAAATGTTTGCGAGCAAAATATTAAATGGCGAAGAGTTTAAGTTCATACATATTTCTTGAGAGTCTCATAATGGTATTTCTTTAGTGTGTTTTACGGTTTTTTATTTGATAATATTATAGAACAAACATTTCCGAAGATAACAGTATATCTTTTATACTGATAAACATATATTAGGTAGGAAATTACGGCGCCTACTGACTTGTGGAGCGGCTGGAGCCGACTCTGATGATGACGTTACCGTCCATCTCGCCTCCCAGACGCAGGCTTTTACATAGAGACGGCTTTGACTGAGGTGGTGTGGTGGAGTAAGTGGTGGAGGGAGTATGGGGTAATTGATAATACAAAGCACTCTATATTTCGCCTATAAAGCACTCTAATGGCTCTTTATGTGTATAAACTTGTATCAGAAGGCTCTTATGAGGAATATACACTACAAAATATGGCGTACGTAAAGTAAAGTAAATAACAAGGTAAATTAAAAGTAAAAGCGTGTAGGCTAGTTAGGCAGATGGTGATGTGTGGTATCGAGAGCTGACATTTTGGCCTACATGTGACATAGTTTATGGACTTCTACGGATGTTTGCGCAGTTTTTGTATGCGCTTGAAAATCGCTCTTCCCGCGAATACCGCAGTCGCTCAGCAGAGCCCTCCGGAAAGCATGCCGCAGCCCACGGGTTAAGAATGACATTAATATAACCCTTAACTTAACTGGAAACGCTCCATTTGGCAGACGACTAAGGAAACGTGGGTCCAATTAGGCCCACGCTAGAAAATAATACCCCCCCAAAAAAAAACATATTTATAGGCCTGCGGTCTATAAGTCTATACAGCTACATATCTGAAAAAATAGCATTTGTGAGTTCAGTCACATAAATTAAATCCAACTTGATGAGTGTACTCAATTTTAGAGAGTAAAACTATAAAACGACTTGTTAATGATTATAACTTTGGCATAAAATGTATATATTAGAATCTTATTATTAGGAAGAAAAAAAATAAGAAAGGAAATTTCTGCATCTTGCATCATGAAAAACGATGGCAAATCCCTAGCCTAGACAGCACAAATATTTAGCTGCCTGGAACATATTAAAATGACCAATTATTTTCCCTGATATATAAGGTTTATTATATATCCAAAGTTACAGTGAAATATAGAACAAATATATCAACATTAAATTGTATTTTTTGAATTCAGTTCCAGGCAATGACACTTTGCGTCACTGGTCATCAGGTCAGTGGTGGAACAAGGGGTGTAAAAACGGGATGGCATAGGTAGATATGGGGGCATCATAGTTTTCACACACACACATATATATGTATATATATATATATATATATATATATATATATATATATATATATATATATATATATATATATATAATAACAATAATATACAGTATGCGAATAAAAAAAATTGCATCATGTTATTATTGTTCCATTTATGAGTATATATTTTATATTAAATTTCTTGGGTAATTTTTTCACAGTATGTTACCAATTTATCTAGTTATTCAAAGGGGGGGGATCCGCCCTGAAATGGGGGGCACACGGGGGGGCACCGTTTGTCTCGTTTGCTGCCTGGATAGCCTCACCCAAACCACTAACAGAAGCATCATAATCAAATTCTACAATAGTGACATCATCAAATAAGTCAATGGTCTCGAGAGCTAACATTTTTTCGAGGGCCTCCTCACTCAGTCCAGTGTGACGCACTATCTCATTTGATATATCTTTCTCTCTCTCTCTATCCCTCTCAGAAGAAAAATCATACGTACGTAAGTACATGCAGATGATAATATAAACACTTTCATGAAAGTTTCTAAACCTACTGAACGCATTTAGCCTGGATTATAGTCAGTAATATCCCTTATTATATCACGTACACAAGCACTATAAAAATATTTCTCACTATGAAGTGTCAAAAGTATTTTATTTCATACACATATTCTATGGGTTCAGCAGGCGGCCGGTTGGCGTAATAAACAATTCCAGCGCGGAGTGCGTCCGTTCACTTTGAGATATGACTGGCATATGGCTACAAACAGATCATCAAGCAAAACTCATGCGCCACTTGGGAATAAAAGCGCGGTTTAAAAAAAAAAAGTACTGACCGCATGGGTCCAACTTCAGTTTAGGGTTAAGGAGGTCAAATGGAAGAAAACAATGATCTAAACATACATTGAGAAAAATAGACAGTAAGCTAAAAAACTATAACTTGCTCTTTTCAGAAAATGCAAGTGAATCCCATCATGTCCAATTTAACTATTTATTTTCTGCATGAGATATATCAATGTAAATTTAAATATTTTCAATCCATGTTTTCCACTAGTTATACATTTCTCCTTATAGTTTGCAGAATTGTATTATCAAAGCCTACTGTATACTGGGCGTGCTACTCAGTATGGCTATTTCCAGTGGAGGACAATGCCGCGATTCCTGACATTTTCGAACATCACTCCCATTTCCCTTCCTATGGTTTAACAGTATAAATGATATACTGTTATCTTCGGAAATGTTTGTTCTATAATATTATCAAATAAAAAACAGTAAAACACACTAAAGAAATGCCATTATGAGAGACTGAATAAATATGCATGAACTTAATATACACTTAAACTCTTCGTCATTTAATATTTTTTGAGACAACATTTAAGATGGAGCATATCAATAGAAGCGGAATTTCATTAGCTTTCCATTGATATATTTTGTTTTCTGATAAATGAATTAGAACCATGCATAAATTACCGTTGACTAAAGAAATAACATCATCAAGCGGGAAAATTACCCGATTGATGATGTTATTTATTTATTCAACTCTAATTTATGCATGGTATTAATTCATTTATCAGTAAACAAAATATAGCAATGGAAAGCTAATAAAATTCCGCTTCTATTGATATGCTGCAGGTAAAATGTTTTATCGCAAAATATTAAATGGCGAAGAGTTTAAGTGAATATTAAGTTCATGCATATTTCTTCAGAGTCTCATAATGGCATTTCTTTAGTGTGTTTTATTGTTTTTTATTTGATAATATTATAGAACAAACATTTACGAACATAACAGTATATAATTTATACTGATAAACCAAAGAAAGGGAAATGGGAGTGATGTTCGAAATTTTTTTTTACCTTGCCGATCGGCCTCCACTGGTCACGGGTGGGTTGGCGCGGAGCGCGAGTAGCAAGTTCAATTTTCAGTAGTCTTTGGTATTATCCATAGTCCCCCTTTTCATTGAAAACATCCTCCGACAAGAACTTCCTGGTAAATTATGCCAACTATGGTTCTTTATTTACCTTCTTCATCTATACTTTTTGATTGTTTAATCTTATTATTCTTATTACTCATTTTCCAGAAACCTTTCATATCTTTTTGTGGATATTTTTCTTGAATCCATTCACACATTTCAGTAAACTCTTCTTTTTTGTATTGATTAAATGTTATTCCTAAATTAAGGTTAGATCCTTAATTTGGTCATGCTGTTATGACAGTGAAAGTCATAATTATGAAAATGATTGAAAAAATATGTCTACGAAAATAAACATATACTAAGAGTGATGAAAATATTTAGTCTAAAGCGGCCCACACACGATCAATAATATTGACAACAATATATTGACATCAATAAATGAAATAAAGAAATCAATATAATAAAAAAATCCTTCGATATAACCCATACACAATCAATAATATTAAATAATATTATTGATCCTGTGTGGGCCGCTTAATAAATATCTTTCAAGCAGTTGTCAAATATAATTTCCTTTGTCAAAGGAATTTTATCATGGAGAGATTGGGCAGATAATACATTTGTTTTCTTCAGTTACGAACGTGTATATATATATATATATATATATATATATATATATATATATAATTATATATAATATATATATATATATATTATATATATATTATATATATATATATATATATATTGCTCCTCCATGTATATAACAATATATTACTTCACAAAATGACAAAGTGTAAGTGGTATCTTAGCATAAAATATCTTTTATAAAAGGCAGACGATCGATGTGTTTCGTCGCTACGGATTCTAAACATACATCGATTTCATTTGTTTACATGATACAAATGATGATGAAAATGTATATGCTTAGTAGTAAATTTTCTTCAAACACAAATTTTTGTCATTATTGTACCATTATATAAATACTTTATATCCATATATATTGGAAGCTATATTTTCTATTGACATTATGTTTCACGTTAGCGTGTCTGATGGTGATTAATTAAATGAGCATGTTGTATTAGCGTTCCTTATTATCACATGGTAATTCACATTATTAAGGTTAAATATTATATTCTGTGAGACAATGCCATAGGGATTATTTCATACAGACATCCACGTACTCGTTGTTCTTAACACTAGTGGCCAGTATTGTACTTGAGATAGAAACAAGATCAACATGTAGTTAGTTTATTTTTTGCATATACTAAGGTACCTATAAGATAGATATTATGATTCAAGTATTGCCAAGTAATTGATAATTGTGAGTAGCAATACGATGTACTTATCATCCTGATTGAAATAAAATAATTCAGTAACTGAAATCTTGTTTGCTCATTTTCCGTGTAAAAGAAAAAATCATCGCATACTTCACCCATAAAGAAAAATATGTTACAAGAAAGACTAACAAATGTGTCTCACCTACAAGAAAAAAAGAGAGGCTTTAAAAGTGAGACTGGATTAAGTCTTAAACTACTTTTTTTCTCGAAACACGTGGTAGTTTTCGTATACGGATGCAAGATTTTTCGGAATGATCAAATCACCATAATTTGGTTTTCATATTAATGTCACGTCTTATCCCAGGCCATACCGCTCGCCTGCTCATGACGCGATGGGTACCGAGGATGCCGGGTGGTTCAGGGAGTTATAGTGATTGAACACTGATCTGTTGTGATGACGGGTGATGAATGGGCGTGCGGGGCCACAAGAGACGTCACACCAGAGTTTGGCTGCGGAGTCGGGGACGTCGTGCAGGACCAGGTGGAGCACTGTGGGCCCCTTAATCAGGACCTGCAACTCAGGGTCTCCCTCATGTGTCGTCTCCAGGGCCAAGTAATCGAGCGGCGCAGGCATCGTGACCGCGGACATCATCCGGGAGGTTGTAGCGCAACGGGAGAGGGCGTCGGCCGCGGTATTGTCCTGCCCCGGGATATGGCGGATGTCTGTGGTAAACTCGGATATATAAGCCAGTTGTCTGGAGACCCGGGGGGGTGAAACTTTCGCCAGATTGCACCATAGCGTGTGTTAATGGCTTGTGATCTGTCAATACTTGAAACTCCCTGCCCTCAAGAAAGTGGCGGAAGTGTCTCACGGCCTCATACACCGCCAACAGCTCCCTATCGAAGGCGCTGTAGAGGCGTTGGAAAGGCTCCAAACGCTTGCTGAAGAAGGCGATAGGGCGAAGCTCGTCCTCAACTTTCTGCAACAACCTGGGGACAGAGGTTTCTAAGGTATGGCCAAGTATGCCTCCCCATCTTTTCTCCACCCATAATTAGATGGTGCTGGCAGTTCTGGCATTGGGATTATATCCGCTTCCCAAATCATAGCTTGGTAGTGGGCTCTGAAAATGATCTGCAGAAGAGGCCCTCTTGTTGGAGGAAGCTTTTCCCCCTCTGCTTGTATTTCACAGAACAGCTTCCAACGGACTTCTGCCACAGTTTTCAATGAAGTCCCTGGATCATACAAAAGACAAACAAATTGTTCTATGTTGGCTTTCACCTCACTGGATGGCTCTGGTTCCTTCCCCAGTATGGCAAATGCTCTCTTGACCTCTTTACTAGTACTACTGAAGGTTTTCCAGCAAGTTAGCTTGCTCTTTCCAGCAAAGCGACCTGTTTGGTCTGCTCCAAAAAGGAGTGAAAGCCAGGGAGAGCTGCTGCTTCTGCTTCACCAAGTTCATCATATACTGCTTTCAGCTCTATGGCACGCCTTGAAGAACCTGTTCCATTGACAATTCGGGTTGTGGATGCCAATAAGGCCCCCGTCAAACATTCCATAATCGAACCACGAACGCGCCAACAATGCAATGCGCAGCGCCGTCATGGTCCTGGTTATGGGTCCATCGTGACCGATCGTGACGCTCGTGACGCGCTCGGCCGAGGCCACGAAAAGTTAGTGCGTGCACTAAAAAATCGGGAAGCCCCCCGATGTTGTACCCAACGCAGCGCTATCGTAAGTCTATCGTGACGCTATCGTTATATATGTAGCAGCTTCGTGACGCTACCGTGATCGTCTTATGTCTATCGTGACGATAAGAAACCGTTACGCGCGCTGTCATCCCTACCTTTCCCCCCTTTTTCCTACCCCCTTCCGCCTTCCCCCCCATTTCTCATTCACCTCCACCCTCCCTCTACTACCTACCCCCTCCTCCCTCACCTCATGGTGACACCCCCTCTCGTCTCTCTACCCCCATACTCCCTCACCACGCGGTGACACCCCCCCTCGTCTCCCTACCCCCCTACTCCCATCACGCGGTGACACCACCCTCCCCCCTACTTCCTACCCCTACTCCCTAAACACGTGAAGATGCCACCCACCCCCTTGTAACCACACATATCCCCACCAACACCACAACGCCTTCTCCATCCCCAACCCTCCTCCCCCCCGTTTCCCCACCAACACCCCCTTCTTTATTACAACCCCCTCCCCCGTTTCCCCCCCTTCTCTATCACCAACACGTACCCAATCCGGGTTTCTCCCATCTTTATCTTCCTTCTCCATTACCATGGCAATATCCACCCACGTGTGAGGCTCTTGACGCTATCGTGGTACGTTCATGGCACCGTCATGGCACAGTCGTGGTTATCGTAGCTCTATCGTGACGACAAAATGACCGTTGATTTTCATTCGTGATGTAGTCTTACAGCTGTCATGACTCTATCGTGACCATCTTACCACCATCATGACACATACGTACAGGCAGCGTGACATTGTTGTGAGGCTATCGTGGTCTGCGTTTATCGTGGTCAAATTAAACGATAGCGTCAATAATCAAATTGGTGGCGCTATCGTGGTTCGATTATGGAATGTGTGACGGGGGCTTAACGGGAAGCGACGAAGAGCAAGGATGAACACATCAGTGTGTCTGGTGAGACAATATCCAGCAGCTTTGCTTCACGAATTGCTGCATCTCTTGCATGGAGAATGAGCTTTGTAGGGTGAGATGGGTATATATCGTACACGGGATGTAACATACAGCGGCCATCATTTTTATACTATTTAAAAATAAATTAGTTTGCTATTGATTTTAAAAGAAGACAACGGAACTCATTGGGATGGCTAGAGAGACTTGTTTACATCGCGAAGGATGGGACACTCAGGTAATATTTATATTTTTTTCGGTGCTCGATGTAATATTTCTCACTCCTGATATAGTGTTTCCTGACTATGAATATGTGCTGATTCTGATGGCTGATGTTTGATAGTGAAAACAACATTACTTCAAAGATATCTGATGACTAAGGTCTTCAACCAGACGTTTCAGTCGGCATCATGAATGTGATACAAAATGTTATGGCATCGGGGACGAGCGTACGGGGTTGTATCGTACTGTACGGCTCGCCCCCTATTTAAATCCCAGTTAAAGACCTCCTCCATAAAACAAACAAACAAAAAAACAACAAAAATGCTTGGTTGCGTACAAGCTTTTACTGTTATGCATCCTAGGTACATGAACTTGTGAGTTCATTCAGTAGAACATAGAATAAATATCTGTGTGTGATTATGGGGATTTTTCATTATATAAATATACATTATATTTACTGGAAGACGTGTATATTACACTTGAGGCTATTAAGTGCCTTCCATAGGTTGCAGCTCAACCTAAAAGCATGACAAGAAAAAGAAGATACAGCGTTGCAAAAGGAAATAAATTGAAGTTGAAGAAAGCTCTGACGAGGCAGACTGAAAATCTACTTTTCAACGATTCATCTGAGTACGCTGATGACGAAGACGAGGAAGAATTTACAGAGCCAAACCTTTTCCAGGATAAGACCCCAGAGGAAGATGATTTCGTTTTAGTTGAGCTACAACTAGAGGCAGGCAGGAATGTGGGAGCCAAGGTTCATTATGTCGGCAAAGTATTAAATCTTGAGGACAATTCTGAATACAATGTTTCCTTCCTGAGAATGAGCTCTAAAGTAGGTTTTTATGACACATTCTACTTTCCTGAAATTAAAGATGTCACCAAGGTTAATGGGGATATGGTGAAAGGCGCCCTAGATGAACCTGTGAGAGCTCAAACTATATATATATATATATATATATATATATATATATATATATATATATATATATATATATATTATATATATATATATATATAAGAGGCTAGCTAGATTTGTAAAATTCAAAAAGTGTCTCAAGAAATTCAATATGAGGTAGACATAACAGCCAGAACAGGTGTGTCTTCCAGTTTGATTATTAATGTGGTACTTTATGAGTTTCTTGCAAATCCACTGTAGTTTTTTTCGGATTGAACAAGTTATGGAAACACTTTAAGTTATAAATATGTGTTTATTTGCTAGTCAAAAGGTAAACTAGTCTTTGTAGGTAAGTCGGTGTTTTCTTCTTGAATCAATTTATTACGGAATAATCTTTTTTACAGTGAAAGTACACATTTTTTTGTATGACAGATAAGCCGTATGGATCACCCCCCATGCCTTGTACAGATCACCCCTACGGTGGGGGTGATCTGTACAGATCGTACCCCTTGAAAAAATGGTGAATGCCCTCCACGTTTTCGTACCTGATTCAAAATATTCACCAAGGTAACTCTGTACCAGAGGTATATTTTGCTACCAATAATTTTCAGTAAAATTGTTAACCTGATCTTTAGTTCATATTATTCCACTAGTAGTACGTTACACCCCTATCTCACCCTATCAGCCTCTTCTTGTGAGCAGCTGAGGTGACTTACTTCTATTGCATTTGATATCACAGCATGTTTGTATGCAACAATGACTCTTTTTTTGTGAAGACTGGTATTTCTCTACGACTTTGTGTGCAAGGTATGAGCTCAACTGGTCCTTTGTCCTTGTGTTTGAAAGGAACCTCTTCAAAGATACTTTTGAAATGGGGGTATTGTCTGTTACCTTGTCGGAAATGGCTGTCTGTGAACCTAGGCGCTGTTCCCTTGTTGCCTTCTTGAGAGAAGTTAGCATGTCATAGCGGTCAAATACAAGGTGAATCTCATCATAGCATTCCACTTTCTGGTTCAATTTTGAACAAAAGTGTAATGCTAAGTCTCTACACGTTTTCACCCACTGGGGCTTCCCCATTTCCTGTACTATGGCCATCAATGACAGTGCATCTTTGGCCTCTGTGCTCATGTTCATGCTCATCTTCATGCAGAGATATATCCTGGTCAGCCTGGCATTCAGAATTCCTTTCTATAGCAAGTGTCTCCAAGGCAGCCATAAGTTTACTTTTGTACCTAGTTGGCGGAAGTTTTCCATCACTGGCAGACAAGGATATTGGGAAAGATGTGAATTCATACTCGGCAAGAGTTTTTCGCACATCAATCTCTGGTCTGGACCTGGCCACAACAAAACACCGAGCAAACAGGGCACGTTCATTTCTCAGTTATATCACTTGCGATCCCACTTTGTGATGTTTTTTGGCCAGAATTCTTCCAGATGTTCAGGTTCAGTTTTTTCATTGGAGCCCATAAGTGTGTCTTCCCTGATACTATGCGGTCCTAAAAAAATGTCTTGTATGCATTCTGGCCAATGGTCTACAGATTGGAGAGGTCATGCACGACTTTGGCAGGCATGACTGTTTTGGCTCACAAGGCTCATCAGTTCTTCACCTTCCAATCTGAAGGGATCATTGTAAGATGTGATGCCCTCTGTGCCATATGACCCCTGATGTCTGGCACATTCACCTTTTTAGGCATTAAATCAATCAATCCTTCAGCTTATTGACTTGTTTCTCCTGCCTCTTCTGCAAAGTCTGAGACAATTCGTGGTGATGTATGTGACTGGTACTCTGTATGCCTGCCATAACACAAGCTAAGCGTGCTAATTCAGAAGCTGTGTAGAATATGTAGAGTCGAGATCTGGCACTTTCATTGAGCGTTATTCCAATGAGTCCTCCTGATACCTTCATCCAGCGATTATCATGTTCAATGCTATGATCAGGACCTATTGCACAAAATGAACTTGATTCTTATTCACAACATAGTTTCCACTCTTGAATTCATTCCATATGTCTTTGTCTGTTTGTTCAAGCCCTTTCTTGTCAGACAGGTATTTCACTCAGGTTTCCAAAAATTCCACTCAATTCCACTCTGGATCATTCTGGCATACTTGACTTTGTCGAGAGCAAAAAAGTATTTTATTAGGCTTTCCAGGGAGGCCAAGCGGAGGTCCTAGTTGCCTTGTCTTGTTGCCTTAATGAAGCTGATAATTGGGAGGATAAGTTCCATGTAGGTTACGAAGATTTTGAGCATTGGTTTCTCACCATTCTACAACCATATCACAGGTCATATTAGCGTAAACCATTTGGTTCATCACATGTTTTAGTATACATTTCCATCCTGTTGTCTTGGGGCAAGGTATTGCTTTTGCACAGCTTATGCAACATTTATGTATATTTATTTTATTATTATCTGGTACAAAACACATTACACACACTTGGGATTAAGTCTATAAGAAAACAATTACATATATCCAAACATGGAAAATTAAACCTCTTTTATAAAAAGTCACATTTATACGGGAGGGAATACATTTTTTAATTCTTAGAATGGTTTATCAGGAGGTATTAACATTCCATGTAGCATGATTTTTTCCTCAAAAACCAGCTTTTGGACCAGTTTCTGAAGACTATATACAAGTAAATCACATAAATTTCAATGTCATTGCTGAAATACAGCTTTCCTGACTTAGGATACTTTTCCCTTTTATTTATGACACTAAATATTGAGATATAAAATCCCAACATATATTTTTTTAGATCTTGAAATGATGGGGAACAAAATGATACATGTTGGAAAAAATGTACATCTATTTCCCACGAAGCCCAAAATTCCTACATAAGGCCCTGCACGAAAAGGTGGATGTAGATGGACAAAGAAGTAAAAGTTTGACATGGCAGGGTGCATAAAAGCTTTTTTTGGGAACAATAGGAGGGACTCCGTCAGGACCGTAAGCCATACGAGGATCAAGGCCAGAAAGAGCAAATAAAACATCCTTACAAAGGATCTTAATACCAGGCATAACATAGTCAGAGGGTGGAGGAGAAGGAGGAACCAGAAGTAGCCCATCAACCAGAGTGGAATTTTTAGCAAAGTTTTGAACAAAGAGTTAAGCTTTATAAATAGATGAGACAGCTGTGGAGTCATCTGGGTGAAGCATAGGAGGGTAATATGAACAAGTAGAATTGTTAGAGATGTTTTTGGTTAGATGCCAGAAGTCACGAGAGAAGTTTGATTCATAAATTGATGTACCTTATATATATAAGAAGCCTTAACTTTGGCTTGTGCACCATTGACTGTGTATATGCAATTCTATTGACAATACAATCATTTGCATGACTACTGTTGTTAGCTTGAGACGCCTGTAACATTTATAATTTATGCCTTTCCCTTTTTCTCTCTCTTTCATAATTTATTTGTCTCGTCCGCATTTCATTCTGCTCTCTCTCCTTCTCACGTTCTCTGTCTCGCTTCCCGATCTTCTCGCTGCTTCTCGAAAACATGCTCTCTAATATGTTCGATTTATGTGAGGTCTGACGCCTCGGCCTCAGCCTAATAATACTTTCCAAGGACATCCTGACAATTTATGACTCTATGCACGGCACACAATATCTACACCTATTTTTCTTGTTGTAGCAGGCTTGGTCTCTGCTAAGGTGCCATTTTTTGTTGTAGTCGGGGCGAGTGTATGAAGTTTGATGTTTCGTCACACTTAAGCTAAGCTAACAATATTGTGACGAAAATCTGAAACAACCAATTAATAATAGAGTAATGGGAATATGAATTGAAACTTTCCAGATTATTTCAGATAAGGGTTGCCTTCTTTGTCCAAGAACAGGAATGTCGTAGGTCATGACATAGTACGTCATTCACAAGTATCCGACTGTAAGTGTTCCAGAAGCTACACTAATTATCTAAAAGTAAAGTTACGTGGGCTATATAAGGTCATTTATCATTCAATTATTTGAGTATTCCGATTTTTATATAATTTTCCATACATAATAAAATTCCGCAAACACTGTCATGCAAAAACTTAACATTGCTATTTTTATTGTTTTCCTCGTCTTATCTTTTTCTGCTTGATAATTCGTAAATATCAATCTATACAACTATGTTCCTCGCCAAAGACGATGCATACAGCTAATTTCAAGTAAATCTGATCAATCTTTTTATATATATATATATATATATATATATATATATATATATATATATATATATATATATATATATATATATATATATATACAATATATAGGAAAATTTATAAGTAAAATTTAATGTTTTGGGTTATGGCAATTCAAAGTTTATTAAATGTCTATCTCCTTTATCTCTTCCACGATTTACATGATATTCACATATGTTACTTCTGAACACAAAACATATAATGCATCGTAAAAATCATCACATTGTTCAAATACTACTACTGTTCCTCTTGTCGCTCTTGAAGGGTCGCGGACGCTTATATTAGGGTCGCGGAAAATCAGCAACAAGGGACGCGTCAGCCAAACCCAAGCACTGGGCCTGGGATGCTCATCAAATCATATCAGAGGGATCAAAATAATAATGATAATAATTATATTAACTAATAGGAATAATTATAATTGTAATATTGATAATGACAATTAAAATAATGGTAATAATAATGCTAATGATAATACTAATAAAGATAATAATAATAATAACGATTAAAAACTTTAAGGAATTGTCTGTGTGTTAAGGGCTATTGAAATTAGGCTACATTATAGCGTAGATTAATACAAGCATTATAATGCCGGTGTATTGGGTCTGTCCGGCTGCCACATCCCCTTCTGGGTTACGCCGTTGGACTTTTAAGTGGGCTTTAAACGCGTCCGGAGTGTCGTTGCTGCCAAATACATATTCTGACGATGATTCTAGATGCAATTATTTGAATATGTTACTGAATATTTTTAATTAGGCCAATTTTTTACCCAATATGGTTAGCGTCCCATAACATCATCTGTCTTAAAATCTGTTTTAAATTATCTAGATTAATTCCACTCCTTCTCAAAGTCTAAACCTTCGCCCCAGCTGAAGTTCTTAAATGCATGTATTATGCTCACACTTATCCCCATATGAGTTATTGTTATCTCATTTGGTCCACCACATATCCACGGCATTTAAACCATCTAAATGTACTCCATAAAAAAAGTCATCAGAATAATGACCAACAGTGATTACTGCGAGCACACCCCTCCATTATCAAAATCCTTAAATATTTTGAATCTAAATGATTTATCAAAATTAAATATTGCATCTATATGTATAAGCAAACAGCGTCTAAGTACAATAATGCCCAACTACTCCACAATTACCAAACCCGCAACCAACGCTCCCTGTCCATACCTAGCCATATAAAGTTGACATGTAATCTCATAAAGGGAAAAAAGACGAAAAGTTTGACTTTAAGGCGTGGCACCGTGAAATACTCGCCGCGGAGGAGGACAAATAAGTAGAGGAGGAAGAGGAGGAGGAGGAGGAGGTGGAGGAGGCGCAACATCCAGGGGCAAGCCTCAACCATGCTCCGCTCTTCCCGAAGCCTCCACAAGTTTACCAAATCTAACTTTTCTTTAAAAGATAAATTTACAGTGAGGAAGAAAACGAATAAGCGCGAGAGATTTTTTTTTCTCAATATGTCCTCGAGGACCGAGAAGATTTGCCGACCCGAGGGAAAACCAGGTAGCGGCTGCGAGATACCGGGAATAAGAGATATATCCTTAAGGGAGATGCTGGCAGATGCAGAGACTATGGGATATTACTTTCAGCCGCCAGGAATGCAAATGTTGGATAAACTTGTTATTATTGCCATTCATCCGCATTTAACTCATTGTCAGGAGCAAATACAAGACTGATATACAAGTGGTGGTGTGTGTTTATAACTATATGCTGTGTGTGTGTGTGTGTGTGTGTGTGTGTGTGTATGTATGTGTGTGTGTGTGTGTGTGTGTGTGTGTATGTATATGTGTGTGTGTGTGTGTGTGTGTGTGTGTGTGTGTGTGTGAATGTGTATGTGTGTGTGCGTGTGTGTGTGTGTGTGTGTGTGTATGTGTGTTTGTGTGTGTGTGTGTGTGTGTGTGTGTGTGTGTGTGTGTGTGTGTGTCATCCCGGTACTTGATGCTTCTCAAAACAGATACAAAGTAGGGGGGGGGGGGGCACTCAGTAGAGCGCATACCTCCGCCCGAATATTTCATCAATTGGTTGCCATAGCAACAGTTGTGATTCGATTTAAAAAAAAAAGTTAAAAAAAAGTTTAAAAAGAATTTATATATATATATATATATATATATATATATATATATATATATATATATATATATATATATATATATGTATATGCACTCAGTATGAGCGCATACGTCCGCCCGAATTGTCCATCAATTGGTTGCCATGGCAACAGTTGTCAATAGATTTCATCCAAAATTAAATCAGTTCTTCCTTATACCAAATATACTTGGTATACCGAGTTTGGTCCAAATCTATATGTAACTTTTCGAGAAATCCTGTACACTAACAAACAGACAGACAGACAGACAAACAGACAGACAGACAGACAGATCGGGGTGAAAACATAACCCCTCCGACTTCGTTGGCGGAGGTAAATATGTATATCTCACAGCGAAATCTCAGAACGATAAGAAGAATGAGTAGTAATGCCATATACAAGGTTCGCCTAATTGTATGAATGCAGTTACTTCCATAAGTAATATTTGTCTCATCTATCGCACATACTAAGAAAATATAAAACAACCTTGATTAAATTGTTTTGCAATTACTCTTTCTTTCCTTTCTTTTCTCTTCGATCTTTCACCTAATTTTCATGCACACACCCATGTACACACCCATTCCATCATTTATCGTGTTTCTTACCATTTATTTTCCCTTTATAAAGTCTATCTTTTCTCTTCGAAACGGTAAAGTCCTGCAAACGAACATTGGAGGAAAATATTCGTTATCATTCTCCTTTTCATATCAATCAATCATTGGGGGCATACGCCGGGGGGCGCGTCGCCTCGCCCACCCTACGACGCCACTCCCGGGGGTCACCACGCGCGAGTTCCCATGCAGGCTCCTTTCCCATACCAAGCAGCTCTCGACAAGAAATATGAACTTGCCCCAGCCACGAGCCTTGTGGGCGCCCCCTTGGCCTCCTCCACGCCGGATTGTCTCTTACAGATACAACCCGATGGGAAGGATCGGTTTCAGGGTAACGTGCCACATGCCCATATAGCCGAAGTTGGCTCTGACGGACTATGCAGGTAATAGGCCTCGATTCAGTCTCACGGTGCAATCGCTGATTTGACACGTAATCATCCCAGCGATACCCCATGATTCTGCGAAGACACTTATTACCAAAGGCATTGATTCGTCTCTTCAAGTCACTATTTAGTGTCCATGTCTCACAACCATAGAGTAAGACAGGGATCACAAGCGACTTGAAGATCCGGATCTTTGTCCTCCTGCACAGGTACCGACAACGCCAAATACTCCCGCTGAGCGAGTCCATAACACCGTGGGCTATGCCAATCCGCCGTAAGACTTCTTGACGTGACCCGCCGTCATTATGGACTGCGCTACCAAGGTATGTAAAACTTTCCAAGATCTCAATGTCCTCGCCACACGCATGAACAGACTGTACTGCTTCATCTAGTAAGTCTCCAAATACCTGGACCTTGGTCTTGAGCCAGGAGACCTCAAGTCCCAAAGGCTTTGCCTCCTCGTGCAGCGCCTCGAGAGCCATCACCAGGACCTCCAGCGACTCAGCAAAGATTACTGCATCATCGGCAAAAACAAGATCTTTTCATATGATATACTAGAAATAAATAAACATTGATTGGAGTCTAAGGCTGCAAACGAAACATCAACAGTTCTTTATCTGCATTGATTAACGAAACCATTTGCATATTTCAAGATTTACCCGAAAGAAAATGAGACCCAATAAAACAGTATCTATTCGAGACAAACAAAGAATATCCATACACAAAACACTCATATCCACATACGTTACACAACTTATTTTACATCAAAAAGAAAATATACTAATGAAAACAAGATTCTTCCCTACCCACTCCTCTCCCCAGCGACATGCCGACAGGAAACAATTTGAAAAGAACACCATGTAGTACCTAATGAAGAATAGGTACATGGATATTTCATAGCAAATTATAAAAAGGAATGTAGCATGGTAGCGTACACAGCCGCTAACACTAGTTCATCCGGGGAAGGTTTACAAGATTACTCGCGGGACAATCTCAAAGCTCATCTACTTTGAAGTACGCATCATGTCTGTTATTTAAATGTATTTATTGTGCTGGCTTTGAAAACATTAGCTGGAAACTTGCTCCACCGATTGAATGCTTTAACAATGAAATAATTCCTTCTTAGATCTGTATTGACACTCTGTCCATTTAGTTTTAAAATTATTGTTTGTGTTACCTGGAGAGTTCAAAAACTGTCTGTTGATTAGTGATGTCAAATCCTTTAAGAATATTTCAGGTTTCTATTAAATCCAAACGGATTCTACTGAAAAAATAACTATTATTTGCAATCTTTCTTCATAAGACAAATTTCGCACAGATATAATCAACTTGGCCTCTGGACTGATTCTACATAACTTGGCTTCATCTTATGTAAAAATGGGCGACCAGAATTTAGGTTAAGGAGGAGGAGGAGGAGGAGGAGGAAGAGGAGGAGGAGGAGGAGGAGGAGGAGGAGGAGGAGGAAGAGGAAGAGGAAAAGAAGGAGGAGGATATTAATAATAGTTGTGATGAAAATAATGATATTGAATAAATGATATTATAGTATAAATAATGCAGTACTAATAATAGTGATAATAGGGATAAAAGCTCTAATGCGGGGTTCAGACTACACGTATTTGCTACGTGCGTCTTGTCAACGTGACGTCATCGTGACGTCACCGTGACGTCACTTCCCGTTTGTGTGACCTTGAAAGACGTGCGTCTCTAGCCCCCAAGATTCGGAGCCGCCAATTCTTTTGGCGGGCTTTCTCCAGAATGCGGGAGCGGTGGTGCCACAATTTATAGAACATTATACGTAACTAAGTTTTGCAATATCAAAATAATGCTTTTTCCAAGGTCTGATTTAAAATATATTTATTATCAGTGATTCTGGAAGACAATATTAGTAATGGAAGACATACATGATGTGAAAATATTGTGCCCCGCTGCTTGAAGGTGGAACAGCGGCACCGCTGTTTGAATGTAAGCTCCACCAACACCATTATAAAAAAAATTCCTCTGGTGTATTTTCCTGCGTTAATTCTCGTGTTCTCTAGTTCTAACCCTCTCACGTGCCCCTCTAGTAGCTACTAAATACCATCCTTCCTACAGCATCACACTACGCCACCAACACCCTCTACAGGCCGTGCAATAGGTAGTCATTATTAGTGACTTGAAAAATAGCGCCACGACTGCAATATGTGGCAACACCTGTGGCCCCCGCTATACAGAATCCACTTGTAACCTTTGCAATAGCCTGTTGTCAGGGATTGTAGTATAGGTAGGGCAGGGAGTGAAGGGCTTATATAGTGAAGGGAGTAATAGGTGTGTCATGGGATGCAAAAGGGAGGAAGTAAGGAAAGCAAGGCGGTTTTATACTGCAATGTTTTCTGATAAGAGCGAGCGGGAGTGAGACGAGGTAACGTCATCGTGAAGTCACGGATGGTACCAATATTGAGACACTGTATATTACTGAGTTAATTGGCAGCGAGCGAAGCGAGCTGCTACTTACCATAAGACCCATTCGCGTAAGGGGAGTGGAACCAAGTTTAAGTCAAAAAGTGAATAACTACTCCTAAATATTGTCGGATTGAGCTGAAATTTGACATGCAAGTAGCGCTGTCAAAATCAATGCGGATCTGTGAAACAAACTTTTTGCGTAGAACAAGTCCTCAATGAGTAATTAGCGTAATGAGTTAATTGGCTGGAACGTGGCTCGCTGCCACGTTCCAGCCGCAAGAACTGAGCCAAAAGCAAAGGGGCCAGAGGCTGGACCACTGAGCTCTATATGAACTGGAGGGGCGCTCTCCTCTCGGAGCGCGTGACTTCGGGCAGCCATATTGAAACACCATCGGCGCACCGCACAATAGTCCCAAAGCCTTAATGCTGCACTCAGCTTGTTTTTTCTTCCTCCTTTAACAATTATATGTGTATATCCTTATTAATAAAGATAAATGAAATATTACTATACAGTACCTGCTTCGAAATATTACCATTTTGAGGTATTTGTAGTCAGAATATTGCGTCGTATTGATCGAAGTAATTTTTTTTCTCTCTCTCTCTCTCTCTCTCTCTCTCTCTCTCTCTCTCTCTCTCTCTCTCTCTCTCTCTCTCTCTCTCTCTCTCTCTCTCTCTCTCTCTCTCTCTCTCTCTCTCTCTCTCTCTCTCTCTCTCTCTCTCTCTCTCTCTCTCTCTCTCTCTCATTGTTAAAATCAAGCTATATATCGAAAATTCACATTGTCGGTAGCGAAAATAACTTAAGTAGCAATTTATATGGAGAAATTAAAATTAGGCATTGATCGACATAATCGTGCTGACTATAAATGTTCACAATATTTTCATACGTTGTGAAAAATTTCCACCTAAAGAACGAAGTATGTGACAGTCATACGCTGGTGTGAAGAAGTAACCTGATGTATTTCAGCTTTATATGGAAACAAATTCAAGCATCTCTAGCTACGTCCTAAGACTGTAGCATATTACACTGATCCGTGGACTTTATTTATCCCTTGCCAGGTTAATTTGACATATAGACTAGGTTGAAACGCTTCAGTGTATATAGATATTGCATATATGCATCCATGTCATATATTTAAAACATACGACATGTTGACAGAAACAGTATACCTACCGCTAAACATCAATTATTAATAGCGAGCAAAATATGGCATATATATGAGTAGTGAAGTCATGATTTTTAAATATATATGGTCACTGCACTTATGTATCCGATATATCACTGTAACATGCTGACAATATCAAACATGTTGACAGAAACAGTGTATCTACTGAAACAAGATATATTTACGACTCCTCAATATTCGGGATAAATAGGACTAAGTGTGCTTTGCTTACCTGTGAAACGTTATCCCAATTTTTCTTGAAGTATTCTTGTGCCCATTTTTGCAACCGTAGGCTGCACAATGCACCATCTTGATTGTAACTCAAGAAATAATTTCCAGTAAACACAGGGCAGCAGTTCAACTTCCGCGGCTGAGTGGTGTCTCGAGATGGCCGTCAAGTGCGAGAGCGCCGCCCTGGTGGCGGCACAACAAACTGCGCGGCGCTGACAGAAGATAGCCCCTTCAGTTTTTATAGAGCTCAGTGGGCTGGACGCCTATACTTGATATATATAATATGAAATGAATATTTCCCACTTACAAATACGTACCAGCGGGCCTCTGGAGGATTGACGTCAAGTTGCCGCTGCTTGTCACTACTGATGTAATACTATATCAAGATAATCATATAACAGTTGTTTCAAAATGTTTACACATAGAAATATTCAATTCTTCAAAATCTGTACATTAATTTTCAACATAGTGAATTTTCCCGTCTGAAAATACACCAGCGGGCCTTCGGAGGGCTGACAGAGGTAAATTTGCAGCCGGCGGCCGCCGTTCGACGCTCTACGGCCTACGTAGGCCCGCCGGTGATGGTTAGCTGGGAGGGTTGTCCCCTGCTACTGGTAACATATGTAACCCAGTACAACCAGCCGCATGGTCGGATCGTCGGTGACTAAACCGGCTACCCCACTGGTTCTACCAGTGAGGAGGACACCCAGATGGACTAAAACTAAGACCATCTTTAAGGGCAGATGAAATCATTATTGAGTCAATGGCCATCCAGCCCCACCTATGGGTGAAATAGTGGGCAGCCTGGGGTTAATCCCTACAGGGAGTTCTGCGTCCCTCGCCACGGTGAGCAGTAAGGCCAATCCCTGACATAGATTGGTTGGGGACGGGCTTGCACCCCCTCGCTGTAAAAACTAAGCTTTAGCCACAAACATGATAAGAAGTAGAGGCCTTGGGCGTGGTAACCGCGCCCCCGACCCGTTTTTTCCGGTGGGCCCGACCACGCAGACCTCTCCAATGCCGACGTAAAGGGGGGGTATGCCCATGACGAGTGCGGGGCAAAGCCCATGGGAGTCCCGCACTCTAAATCGAGTGATAGGGGCCCCTAGCCTATCTTTTTTTTGTGGGGATCACGTCAAGAAGTCTACGGCGGATTGGCATAGCCCACAGTGATATAGACTCGCTCAGCAGGAGTATTTGGCGTTGTCAGTACCTGTGCTGGAGGACAAATCTCGAGGATCCGGATCTTCAAATCGCTTGTAATCCCTGTCCTACTCTATGGTTGTGAGACATGGACACTAAATAGCGACTTGAAGAGGCAAATCGATGCCTTTGGTAATAAATGTCTTCGAAGAATCATGGGGTATCGCTGGGGTGAATACGTGTCAAATCAGCGATTGCACCGTAAGACTGAATCGAGGTCTATTACCTGGATAGTCCGTCAGCGCCTACTTCGGCTATATGGGCATGTAGCACGCTACCCTGGTACAGATCCTTCCCATCGGGTTCTATCTGTAAGAGACAATACGGCGTGGAGGAGGCCAAGGGGGCGCCCACAAGGCTCGTGGCTGGGGCAAGTTGGTTTCTTGTCGAGAGTTGCTTGGTATGGGAAGGGAGCCTGCATGGGGACTTGCGCGTGGTGACCCTCGGGAGTGGTGTCGTAGGGTGGGCAAGGCGACGCGCCCCCCGGCGTACGCCCCCAATGATTGATTGATTGATATTTTCTCAGGGTTAAGAAGGCGGACCACAGGCAGCTTGAAGAGGGGGTGGATTGTTGTGGCCATCAAAAAGTTCATTTAATTAAAGAGTCAAAGTCACTGGTGGACAACCAGCGTTCCCTGGACGGTACGCGTAGCCGTGCAGGAATCGTGTTCAAAATTATGAATTTGCGAACATATTTGCGATTGCGATAGTACTTCCGCAAACGCAAAGCCGCAAACATTTACACTTTCGCACATCCGCAAACGAATTTGGACTTCCGACATTTGCGGAAGTTGCGGTTTGCGGAACTGTTTGCGGAAGTGCCCACCTCTGATTCCCCCCTTTATCCCCATCCATGAAATGATCTAGCCTCCTTTTAAAGCTCCCTATTGACTCTTCACTATAACCCAAACTATATATATGTGCATTTATTTTGTGAGCATTTCCTAGGGGTAACATTTTCCCAAAATAGAAAGAAATGGTCACCGAATATAAGTTAATGTTTCCTAAGGGGAAATAGTTGTCAAATGGGAGAATATGGTTACCAAATGAGAATTAGGGTTGCAGTTGATTGGGGTCGCTAAATCCACACACGAAAAAGGCGAAACTTGACTGTACAATGTACATGTGCTATTCAGGATACATGTTACCATCAGATAAATCACAGTTGAGTGCTAAGTATTCATCATTGATGTCTAATCTCATAGAAACAATGTATAATGTATAGCTTTATGAAAAGACTTAAACAAAAATCTGCAAATGCACTTTTAATACCGATAATTTATCTTGTACATATGAACGTCCTGTTTGATTAGGACAGCAGTATGAATAACCAAATAGTGGTGGCGGAGAGCGATGTATCTTACAGCATTAACTGTACTGTGACAGCTAGGTTCTCCTTTGCCCACGATTCAATGGATGAAGGTGAGTTGTAATAGTACTTAATTTTTTTCTCTCTCGCTACCTCTCTCTCACTCATTTTGTTTCTTGACCTTTGACCTAAGATCATTGTTACGTAACAGACTTCACAGGTAACACACAAGATCAACCTGACCTGAGTAATTCATTTAAATGCATGACTTAAACACTTAATCCAAAATAATTTCAGATATTACTGTCAAAGGTCAGGGTTTAAGGCCACTTTTAATAAGCAATGAGTAATTATATGAAATGTTATGTACGTATTTCTCATGCATGAGCCTTCTCTGTATACTTAAGCCTTGTCCCACTACTATAAAGCACATATGCCAACTTTTCATCTCACCCTAAGAAAATAAAGAACATAAGAAAATAAGGAAGCTACAAGAGGCAAAGCTAAGACTATGCACCTTTCTCTCTGCCACTAGAAGGTCCTTTTCTCATTTTGATGTTGGATGAGATTAAGACAAGTTACGTTTTACCATGGATGTGACTAGTTATTGATAACCAGTAAGACGCCTTAATCGGCGAAGGACGAGCGAGCCCGTAGAAACCCGCTGCGCGTGCGCACGTACGGCGTCACCCGGAGTTTGACCTGTGTGACATGACCCCATTGAATATCAGATGGCGAAAACCGCTTGTCAATCGGAAGCGGGATTCCAAAGATATAAGCTAATGAAAAGCGTGATGGTCGGTCGGTCGGTCGGTCGGGTCGGGTCGGGCCGGGTCGGGTCGGGTCGGGTCGGCCGCTTAGTGAGAAAAATTCCGTATCCAGTAAGGACTCACGAGCGCTTCGCGCTCGATCGTCATAAAACAAAATTGAAGAAAGTGTTTTACAATTCAGCTTCATCAACTTAGAATGCAAAAAACTATAACCAAAGCTCATTGTGCCTCATATTGCCACTCCTGGAACTGTATAGTGCCACTCCTGGAACTAATAGAGTTTTCCCCTCAACTTGTAGTCTCTTCAGGCTTGGTCAACTCATCTTTCAAAAAAGACAAACCTGGCTTTACATACTCTTGTCATCACAAATAGGGTGGTAAATGATTGGAATGGACTCAGTCGTGGGGTAGTTAGTGCAGTCAATAGTGAGTTTTAAAAGATGGCTAAACAACGTTATAGATGGGGATGAAAGGTGAATCTTCATGTAGGTAGTGTTAAGTAACAGGAACTACCACATGTAGGCCTCACAGTCTTGTAGCTTCCGTATTGTCTTATGTTCTTATCATAGGACGACAAGAATCTTACCACCGAGTCAGAGTTCTTTAATAAGAATTCATTGCAGTTCTAGAGTGTCCAGAAAGTGCTGAAATTCGACTATGTGCCCAATAAACGTGAAGGGGAATGAATACACATGTCATGCTGAAAACCGGATCAATAAAGATGTGAGGTCCCTTACCTAACAGTGCCTGGTAATTTATCTTTTCTTCTTTTATTACAGTGCCAGGTAAGTGGGGGGTTTTTTACAGTGCCAGGTAAGTTTTTTTTTTTTTTTACTCTGTAGACCTCACGAAAAACAAACCAAGCATACTTTATGTGGGATCAAGATACGTGATGTTAATGTTGCATGTTTCTCCCAATTAAGTAGCTGCCCCAAAGAGTCATGTCACAAGTCCGGCTGACATTAAGAACATATGAAAATAAGGAAGCTACAAGAAGCCGCTCAGATTAGCTCAGTAATATCAAGTAACACTCCCAATTAGATGGACAATCCCTACCCTCTATGGGTAATCAGTAAAAAAGGTGTCCCTCTCATTAGGAGTTGTCAAATGTTGCTGTCAGAATGAAAATCAACTGGACTTGGTAACATAACTCATTAGGCCAATTGTACAGTCGCCTAACCTAAGTAATGTTACACTTTGCGGTGAGTTACATTCGGGAATCACAAACTCATTCATTAATCGGAAATCGAATATTCAGACGGTTTTTTTTTCGTTTTTCTTACAACACTTTTTTTTCCTTTACTACATAATGGTAGCACCTTTCTTGTTTACGTTTGGGCTGGCACGAAACCCAGAGTAGTTCATCCGAACATACGTATATCTGATATAACTTGCTGTTTACACAACCCAAATCTACAAATTGATTTTAGGAATATCTTTAAATTATTTGCAAGTTGTAAATTCTACAAAAATTCAATAGTTTTATAAAAGATCACAGACTTTACAGTAATGATCAAATTTCATAATGAAGTCAATTTAAGTCATCAGTAGTAGTAATTTTTATAATAACATTTAATAATGATCGTAAAAAATCGAAGATAGTAGGGAAAGATGCGAGTAGGGTGTTACCTTGGTATCTCGTCTTCCTCTTCCTAAATTTCAACCTCTTCCTCTTCCTCCTCCTCCTCCTTCTCTTCCTATATCATATCCTCTTTCACTCTACCTCTTCCTATATTACGTATATCCAAATTATCCTCCTCCTTCTCCTCTTCCTAAATCATGCCTCTTTTATTCTCTTCCTTCTCTGTTATATTCCTCCTCCTCACTGATCCTTCTTCCACCTTGTTAGCTTCAGGTATCTCCAGATCTCAATTTATGTGTGCGAGTTGGGTGTTTCAGTACATTCGTTACCTTGGTATGGGTGATGAAGGGCTGATACCATGATTTTGTTGCTTTATCAAACACAATTACTTTAAAAATTTATATGAAGAGGTTGTTGATATCTTAAGACCGATGATAATTTTTTTTCTCAGTTTCAAGTACAAATACAGGAGTGATGGTGGGCCTGGTGGAGGCGAACCGAATCTCTGTAGATTTTACCCAATATCAAAAACAAAATAGGTGGACTCAGGGAGATTTTATATCTCTAACCAATATTCGAATATTTCTAGAATTTTTCGTTTACATGATGCTAATTAAGGGAAAATGCCGAAAAAGCACTTTATCTCTTGAGTACACCCCTAACGAGGTACTGCATGACTTTGTTCTCAAACTAAAAACTAAACTTGAGGAAAAAGACACAGATACTCGCATGACGGCTTCCAATGTAGCCGCTGCCCAACCTCTTAGTACAGTAAAAGATGTGGAATCATCTTTTGCAGCGTCAACGGTCACTGAAAGGCCATTACTAACATGCCCAAATGTAAATGCGCCCAAAAATGTTACAAGTCGCCCAAATGAGACGGTTTTGCCGCAAAAAGGAGCGAAATTTGATAATACCGCATCTGAAGGAAATTCATCCCGTGGTGTGATCAGTACACGTCCTTACTGTTCAATTAATGAATGTTTTGATCATTCCACCGATGACTGCTTTTCTGTAATAAATTTAAAAACAAGATATAAGCAGGGCCGTGGACCTGGAGGCAGTCAGCAGGGGGAAGCCTCGCGTCCCGCAAAAACCAAACCAGGTTAGGTAGGGTTAGCGAGAATGAAAATACTACAAGTGAGCCAGATGATAGCGAAATTATCTCATCTTTAATTGCCACTTGTAATCAAACAAAAATATTGGCTTTGTCAACTAAGCTAGGGTCAGTGAATGCATCTTTTGCTGAAGAGACAGTCTGAAGAGACTTATCCTGCACTAAAACGCGCGTCAAGTGGTAGCCGATGGTCTCTCAGACCAAATGATCTTAACTTAATGGGAGTTACTAGCGATCCTCTCAACTTATTGGGAGTTGATCGCCTCCCCATTAAACTGGATAAGGGATCACCTACCATTCGTTTGGATTTTTACACGGCGTCCAGGTCATCTTATCCGCTGACGGTTTACTGGGACTGACGTCCATGAAGGCCAATCGGATGGTGATACACCCATATATTGTTACGCCCCAACATTTTCCTTAAACTGCGAGTCTGCAAATCTATGTCTAGTTGATGGTGGTTCACTTAGGGAGTGGTTAGACTAGTGGTTTAGTGCCTGCGATTCACTGGTTCGGGTCATGGTTTCGGGACGACGCGACGTGGCGAGTTACGACGTAACCTGTGGAGACAACTAACTGACTGAGTAACTCTATTACAGGTGACTCGCGGGGCTGGTCATTCGGTGGCGGACGTGTTACGGGATTTACAGTGATGTATACATGTACTTTTGGAGTATTGGTGCGTGTCGTGTGTGTGAAGTGTCCAGGGATGTGAACCGCGAGCCATCTGGGAGTTCTGGGTTGGAGTGTGTCACATTACGATACATGTAAGGGTATGTCGTGGTGTTCTGAGAGTGTAAAGGAGTT
Organism: Chionoecetes opilio; assembly: GCA_016584305.1. Lineage (NCBI taxonomy): Eukaryota > Metazoa > Arthropoda > Malacostraca > Decapoda > Majidae > Chionoecetes > Chionoecetes opilio. Next base: position 75,945 of record JACEEZ010001906.1, read on the forward strand.
GTGCATTCACAGGTGTGTTATGATGTGATTGGGATCGTGATGTGTATTGGAGGCGAAGATATCGCAGTATGAAAGGGGATTATGAAGTATTGTAAAAGAGTTGTCATTGGGTGTTGTGGGGTGAGACGAGGTTATCGAGAAAGGGTGTGTCGAGTGTGGCGTTATGTGATGAGACGTGCTGAGTGGTGATGTGAAGTTGTATGTGAGGTGATACGTGATTGTAACGGGAAGTTATGCTGTCACGTCATGACGGGGATCTTGGGCGAATTTCGGAACTGTGTTACGGGGATAAGTGATGACTGTGTGGGGAATTGACATTCATATACCGAGGGAGTTGTGGAGATTGCTGTTCATCCGTGAGTGAGACTGGGGACGGAAGATCTGTGGCGAGCGTTGTAGGATGCTACTTGCTGGTGAGACCATTGCTGTACATATGTATGTGTGACGTGATAGGTGAGTGGTGATTGTGCGTATGTAAAGGTAGTGGGATTGTGATATCATCAGTCGTGGGCAGGTGCGCCGCAAATTGCGCCGCTGCGCCGCTGCGCCGGCGGCGCACCTTAAAAACCGGCGGCGCAGCGGCGCCGGCGCGAATTCTAAAAAAAACCGGCGCAACGGCGCGCGGCGCAAGTTAAAAATCCTCGCCGCTGTCCGCGCCGCTGCCCAGCTTTAGCCAGGACATTGTCGACCTCCTCATGAACGATGAGGACGCTCCTGAGGAGAGGAAGCAGGACCTGGATGAGGTCCTTAACAACGCCGTGCGGTCCTGGAAGCGGGCCCACAGTGAGGACCCCCTCACCATCAAGATGTTCCCCATGGAGCACAAGGAGGCCTGGATTGACATGTTCATTAAGTACAACACTGCCCTCCCCAGCTCTGCTGCAGTGGAGAGGCTGTTCAGCGTCGCCGGGGACATCTTGAGGCCCAAAATTTCCTCCCTGACGGCCTGCAACTTTGAGCAGCTGGTCTTCCTCCGCGGCAACCTGAAGCTTATGGGGTACAAGTACTTGGAGCCTAATATGGAGGACAAGGAGGAGGAGGAGGACATTGAGTAGAAGGATGAATAGAGACAGAAACTTAGACTCAGTGGGCGGGGCCAATCTGGCTAAATTTACCGTCGGCCGAGCAATATAGCTCACGGGCTATAGTTTAATCTTTAATGAGAGTATAGGTAGCTGTGATGCCTATTATAAGTTGTATTTTCAATAAAAATGACTTTTTTATAGTCTAAAACTGTTTTTAGGGGGGCTAAATAGGTAGAAACTTTGGCACTGCACACAGTTTTTGTATAGGCATACTTAATTAGTAGCGGCGCAGCGGCGCAGCGGCGCGGGGCTACAGGGGCGGGCTACAAGGGCGCAACTGCAGGGGCCAAAAATAGCGGCGCAGCGGCGTGGGCGCAGGTGGGCATCGCCGCCGGCGCAGGGGCGCGGACGCAAGTACCAAAATTCAGCTGCGCGCCCCCCTTTGACTATTACTATTACTATTACTACTGCTATTACTATTACTATTACTATTACTATTACTACTACCACCATCACTACAATAATAATACAATTATCATTATTATTACTACTTTTACTACTACTACTACTATATAATTACCTGATAGGATAGTTAGCACACTCATCCATAGTAGTTTGCCATGGATAGTACGGCTGACGATCATAGTCTAGTTGTAGTAGTAGAGGGGGGTGGGGGGGTATACTACTACTACTACTACTACTATTATATTTATTATTATTTCGTAATTTTTTTTCGATTTTTTCTAAATTTTTCGGATTTCGTCTAATATTTCTTCTTCTCTCTCCCTATCCACGTCCTTTATCAGGTTATTTCTATGTATATCTTCTTTATTATTATCCTCTATTGCCTTATTCCTCCATTCGTTATTCCTTCTTCTCTCTATTCACAGTTTTATCACATTTTTCTCTTCGTTTTCTGGTTTGTTTACATTTTGATTTCCATTTATTCAAACTCCATTTTTTTTCTTCCCAATGTTCTCTACGTTCCTCCACTCTCAGTACCTCCACGACTTACCTCCACTACCTCCAACCCTTTACCTCCCTCCACAACCCCTCCATGTAGAGAAAACCCCTCCAAGTTCCCTCCAAATCGAGAAAATACCTCCAAGTTCTCTACTCTTCCTAGTAGATTATACGTTGCTGGAGTGACAATATTTTCTTTAATACTAAAATGACCTCTATTGAAGGGTCCTATAGAAGTCTTTATTAGATAGGTCCTTTCTGGGAGGACCTTAGTGCCTTCTGGGTCTTAGGAGGAGGAGGAGGAGGAGGAGGCATGGAATATAAGAAGGAAGAGAGAGAAGGCTGATGAAAAACTTAATATTGCTAATAGTTTTTGTTTTCTTCTGGTTTTACAAGTGCAGTGTAGGTAGGAGGAGGAGGAGGAGGAGGAGGAGGAGGAGGAGGAGGAGGAGGAGGAGGAGGAGTTCATATCTTCCTCCTGATCTTCCTATTTTTATTATTTTTTTCTTCCTCTGCAATTTTTCTATTTTAATATTTTTGATTTATTATATTTACAATTTATTTATTCCCTCGCTGTTTTTTTCCCATTTTTGTTTTGTTTTGTCACTCACTCACTCATTATCTTTAATTATCTCACTCATTATTCTTAATCATGCAATTGTTTTTTTTTTTTTTTTTCTCTCTCTCTCTCTCTCTCTCTCTCTCTCTCTCTCTCTCTCTCTCTCTCTCTCTCTCTCTCTCTCTCTCTCTCTCTCTCTCTCTCTCTCTCTCTCTCTCTCTCTCTCTCTCTCTCTCTCTCTCTCTCTCTCTCTCTCTCTGTGCCCTACTCTTCTCATCTACACATTTGTGTGTGTGTTACAGATTTACACACACGCACACACGCACTCAGGTGCGTGAAGGTTAGATAGTAGGGCAGCTTAGCACCGAATTTCAAATGGATGGGGACATGCCGGATAAAAGCACCAAAATTTTATCAGGCAATCTTCAGGGTCCCCGCTATGATTCTATAACCGGCGCCAAGCGGTAGGACCACTCTTATTTGAAATTTTTCATTATTTGTGAAAAAAAAAATTGAAAATTTTGGGAAATGTTTTTTTTTTAGTTTTTGGGAAAAACTGTTTTTTTATTGCAGAAATGAGAAATATAGTCTTTTCCGATCATTTTGGTGTAATTGTTTTTAAAATCGAACATCTAGAAGTATTTTAAAACAATATTTGAAAATTAGGTGTCTCGGGTGCATTTCCTCAATTTTTTTTAAACGTTCTAATTAACGTAGGTCACCCGGGTATTCAAAAACACAATTTTCGTTATCATTTTTATTTCGTAATCGCGTGGTCGAGTAGCGGTTAACATAGTGAATCGCGTAGTCTAATTAATTCGGAGCCTGCCCTTAACACATACGAAAATCAAGAAAAATGGATACTCTTTCAGACCGTGCGTATATTCACCCAACATGGTGCAAAATTACTTCTCGGCTAAGCTATTCACATTGGCAGCTGCATAGTTCGGTGCACTTCCACTGCGCCTTCTTGCATGAGCATCGTCCTCCGCACGTGGCGCTTTTGCAGCCACACTTGACCAGTTCGCTGCAGGCCTGAGATGCTACAGGCAGGTTGGACCACACAGGACGCCAGGTCTTCGTTGCACTCTCTAGAGTCCATCCAAAGCCCTCTGGGGTTGGAGGCTTCTGCTCACATTGATCACTGGTTGCCCAGATTCCAGCTTGGTAGACTGCGCGCAGTGTGTGCTGCAGAAGGGCTTCTTGCGTTGGGGGAATCTTTTCCATTGGTCTGTTCTTCTGTGAGAAGAGTTCCCTACGTGCCTCGTTCACAGAGTCAAGTTGCTCGTCTTATTGTAGATGATCACGGTGAAGCGCTCGAGCAACTGGAATTGCTTGCAGTTCACTGTCACAGTCATGTAAGGGTGATTCATGAAGTTGTTGAAGGCCTCCGTCACCTCCACGTAGGCATTCCAAGCCTCCCATGCTGATTTCTTCCCTTTGCCGAAGAAAGCGGAAGTTGTGTCGCAGCCCGTGAAACTGTGGAACATAGGCAATGCCGTTGACCTATCTTTTTCCCAGAGCATGGCATATGGCATTGATATCCAGGTACATGAAGTTCTTTCCAGTTCCAAATGCTACCCAGATGGCTGCCATCTGATGCTGGCTGGTCAGGGAATGGTACTTTCCTATCAGTATGGCAACGACGTCTGTGTCGACAGTGCGTACCAAACAGTTGGTGCATCCCTTGTCCAGCGCATCTTTCAGGTGAACAACAATCCTTGTATCGGCCTCTTCGTGGTCACATCGTGGCATGGAGTGGTCTGAACCTCTGCTGATTACATTTGTGCCTGATGTTATGAAGACCCCCTTTCCGTCTGGCCAGTCACTGGAGCCGACTTTGTCTGAAAGGAACTGGAAAAGCTCCTCCTTGTTTGTGGGATCCCGGAGGAAGTCGGGCCAGTTGCTGGGCACCTTCGTTGGACCACCGACCTTTCTTCGTACACCTTTCCCCCTTTTCTCTCTAGTTGACTCCTTGATACTGCTGGCAATGTAGCTGTCCCAGACCACATCGACTCTTCTGCAGGATTCAAGAAGCTTCAGGATGTGGGGGATGAAGACCTCATTAGCGTAGTCATTGAATGTGGTAACATTAGTAAGAGGAAGCAGATACACCACAGCAGCACCGTCGAGTATTCTTGCATCCAGAAACGGCGGGGGTTCCTTCTGAGAGTTTTGTGTTTCTTCCTGTGATTTCTTGTTTCTGTGTTCTTGAGTTTGTGTTTGTGTTTCTTTCTTTCCACGTGCATTCAAGGGGCAGCGCAGGGATTCAGGTGTAGTTTGTTGGCAAATTATGCACTGTGTCCATTCCATCTTCATGAAGTCTTGCTCTTCAAACCTGCAACACAAGGAAAAACAATATAAGGCAAATTGCAACATATAGCAGATATGATTACAACATATAGCAGATTTAATATAATATGCATCTAATTAAATAAAAAAATCTAAATGTCCATTGTGCATGCATCTTGCTGTTCGATCGTTGGCGCCTAGGTGCTAGAATTGAAGCTTAGACTGCTGAGAGATAATGCGACCGCGTAGATCACCTAATTTTCAAATTGATTGTTTTAAATACTTCTAGATGTTCTTGATTTTAAAACTAATTTTCAGCACAAATGATCGGAAAAAGGACTGGATATTTCTCATTTCTGCATAAAAAAAGCCTTTTTTCCCAAAAACTAAAAAAAATAAAAAATTTCCCAAATTTTCATAAAAAAATTTCACCTATAATGAAAAGATTTCAGTATAATAAGAGTGGTCGCTACCGCTTGGCGCCTGTTGATAGATGATCATAGCTGGAAGGCCTGAAGATTGCGTGATAAAATTTTGGTGCTTTTAGTCGGCTATGTCCCCATGCGCAGCTAGCGCTGAAAGCTGACCGGCTGCACTAAGAAGGTTATTGTGGTGAGGTAGTATTAGTAGTAGTCAGTAGTAGTAGTTAGTATAATTTGTATGTTATGGCCGGTACACTTGAGAGTAGTTTGGTGCGGTAAAAAAGTTCAGTTGCGGGAAACTGGTTCCTTCGGGCTGACTGTGTCAAATACAAGTTTTGAGCTAATTATAGTTTTCAGGTCTGCCGTGGCAGTGGAAGTTTTGGTCTATCGAACCCCAAGTCCCCCTTTCATCGAGGCAAAGGCAGGGGTTCGAGTCCCGCCCTGCCCAAACAAATCATTACACGGGGGAAAAAATTTTGTTGATTAGGTCTGACACTTGTTATTAAGTATTTTTTTGGGGTGCTGAATCCAAACTGATCTCAGTTTTTCTCTATCACGTAAAGTTTTGAACTTAGGATTTTCTTTTTCTTAAAAAATATGAAAAATACTGTCATAACAGAAACGTGCTTTTTTTAAAAAAATTTTAAAATTTTAACTACAATGAAAAATGAAAAAAAATGGCTGTAAATGTTTTTTTAACATTATCAGTTTTAGAAAGGATAAGGCTAAATTGTGTGATTTTAAGGTAAAAATTTACTTTGAGTTTGTCGGGATTTTTAACTTGAGGACTATCGGTTTGATGCTCCAACAATGTCAGCCCATCATTCCAAACCCCACTCCCGGGTTAACGTTCTTCCAAAACCTTCAAATCTTGGTGAAATCGTTCACCTGTCGTCGCTAGCAGCCCCAAAGATTTTCTGGGAAATGGAAAGATGGTATGCAAAAATGTACTTTAAATACTCATGTTGCAACCAAGCGTTTTGTAGCTCTCCAATAGTTTTAAACTTTTTCTGTGAAATTACTTGCACGTGTTTTTCAAGAAAGTTCTTGACGACGTCTTTGAATGATAGCAAGCATTTTTTTTAAAGGTCTGACATAGTACCGTTGAAATGTTATTTTTTATGAGTGTCAAATTTTGGGGGCCCATAAAAACACCGGCCTGATTTTTAAATTTGACGCCAGGAAATCCAAAGATGTACTTCAACAGTCCCCAAGTTGACAAATGCTTTTTACAAATTGTTTCGGGGGACCTTTTTTTTGTGCAGAGGTGGGAATATTTTTTTCTCCTGTCAACGGGCTCAGTAAATGTAGGTTCCGGGTTTTAAAGATCAGATCTCGGGGGCCAATTGTCTGAACCCAATGCTTCTCTGAGCTCTGCATCCCCATAAGAGAAAGCGGGGAATTTTGGGTTTCCCACGTTGTTGACCAAGAAGGAAAGACACCTTTTTAAGGTCAACACAGAGACCCAATTGGGCTTGTCTATTGCAAAAAACTCAATGACTCTTTTTACTTCCCCTATTCTTCACGAAGCAGACAAATGCCCAATGGGACTGCGCCAAACAAATTCCCATTGTGTAGAAGGCACATTCAAGCCCCCAATTTAGCACAATAAAACAATCGCCCTTTTTGGATTTTAGATGAAAGCCCTAATTCCTTTAGTAAAACCCGGAAGTTATGGGAAAACAAAAACCCCTGGGAATTCGAAAGTCTGAAAAAAATGTACTTTCTCTGGTTTTGAAAGTATGATACCTTCACTCCTTGTTCGTATGTTTTTCTCGTTCAGTTTGATGCTAGTATTTCTGAAGCTTTTTTTGGATAGGCCCAAATCACGTGCTAAATCATTTAACTCGTGCTGATCAAATCCCCTACAACGAATCATCGTGAAATTTAAAATCTGCATCATTCTGCACTGCGTTCTCACATCACTCAGATCTTTTAGAGGGGTAGTTGTTCGAAAACTGGCACTGGGAAATTTTAGCTGAATTTAGGGATTGGGCTTAACTGACGGGGATTAGGGTATTCTATTTTATTTTATTTTTTTTTTTGTTAAATCCTGATTTTTCACTAAACAAAAGTAAAAAGTCTGGGTGATTTTTTTGCTCCCCCAAACCGGGGGGTACCCAAAGCCAATTTTTTAGGTTCCCTTTTGGTCCACATCCGTAATCTCTCGACACATGCTTGCACACTTTTTGAGGGGCCCATAGCTTGTCTTGATCCCCGAGTTTCACTTTAAAAAAGCAAAATATGCTTGTTTGAAAAAAAAGTGATGTTGCCCCCCTGCTTGGAATGGGGAAAAAACCCCCATATATAGCGAAGGATCAGGGTTGTTTAGGATTTACGACGAGACGTAGCAGGAGCAGACATGATCTGAAAAAAAAGAAAAAATATACCATGTAAAAAAAACTAAGCGGAAAAGTTACAAGTTTGAAAAAAAAAAACCCGCATAAAACGAAATAGAAATTACAATGGGATGTTGTTTCAAGGTTAAGAGAAAAACCCTAACAAAACTCCAAAATTCCTACTATCCCAGCTTTCGTTTGCAGTATTTATAGTACTGACCCATTGGGGGGTCCCACACCTCTCCCCACTGTCTCAATTTTAAGCACAAAAACGTTGCCACATGCTCTCGAGGGTCAAATCGAATCGTGGCAAGTTTTACTACAGCTCCAAGGGGAATTTGCTTTTTTGGAGGTAAGCTGTGGAGAAAAAACTTTACGTGTAGAAAAAAACTGATCAAATTTTTGGGAAACACATTCCCCCCTTTTTTGTCTAAAAAAGTCAAAAATCTAATCAACAATTTTTTTTTTCAAATTTTTTCCCCCTGTTATCGCCTTTCCCTTTGCCCCGCCCGGCCGCTATCTCAGTCGCCAACTACAACACACTGTATCATTCTGTAGATAACTGGATGTAATGAAACATGATTAATGATAAGGATGTAATGATTAATGATAAGGTGATAAGATGAAATGATAAATGATAATATGAGAGTGTAATGATGATGTCTTTGTATTAAAATGTATTTTGGCGATGTATGTGTGTGTGCGTTTTGGCCATGTAGTAGTGTGTGGCGTGACGTATCATTACCTTGCAAGACAATTATACACCAAAGGATGTTATACTCCGGTATACAACGTTTCTACATTCGGAAATATAAACTTTTTCTATTTTTTCTTAAATGTTTTGCCCCATTCCATCTCTTCTCTTCTCCCTCTCTTCCTTTCTCTCTCTTCTTAGCTCTCTCTCCTCCTCTCTCTCTCTCTCCTCTCTCTCTCTCTTCCTCCTCTCTCCCCCCCACCTCCCTTTAACACATCCTTCTAGAACACCCCTCCTCCTCCCCCCATTACCGTCACCTTAGCTCCCCATTACCTCACCCATTCCCTCCCCCATCCATCACCCATTACCCCCCCTTTACCATCACCCTTTAGCCTCCCTCATTACCATCCCCATTACCCTCCCCCATTACCATCACCCATTACCCTCCCCATTACCATCACCCATTACCCTTTCCCCCATTACCATCACCCATTACCCTCCCCCATTTACCATCACCCATTACCCCCCCCCCATTACCATCAACCCATTACCTTCCCCATTACCATCACCATTACCCTCCCCCATTACCATCACCCTTTTACCCATCCGCATTACCATCACCCATTATTTTCCCCCCATTACCCTCCCCCATTACCATCACCCATTAAACCCCCCCCCTTTACCACCCACCCATTACCCACCCCCATTCCCATTACCATTAGCCTCCCCCATTCCCATCCCCCTTCCATCACCCATTACCCCCCGCATTACCATCACCCATTCCCTTTCCCCCCATTACCCTCCCCCATTACCATCACCCATTAACCTCCCCCATTACCACACCCATTACCCTCCCCCTTTACCGCACCCATTACCCTCCCCCATTACCTTCACCCATTAGCCCCCCCATTACCATCACCCATTACCCTCCCCCATTACCGTCACCCATTAGCCTCCCCATTACCATCACCCATTACCCACCGCATTACCATCACCCATTACCTTCCCCCATTACCCTCCCCCATTACCATCACCCATTAGCCTCCCCCATTACTATCCCCATTACCCTCCCCCATTACCATCACCCATTACCCTCCCCCATTACCGTCACCCATTGCCCTCCCCATTACCATAAACCTTTACCCCCCCCCATTACCGTCACCCATTAGCCTCCCCCATTACCATCACCCATTACCCACCCCATTACCATCACCCTTTACCTTCCCCCATTCCCACCCTTTAGCCTCCCCCATTACCATCACCCATTACCCTCCCCCATTACCACACCCATTACCCCCCACCATTACCTTTACCCATTAGCCTCCCCCATTACCATCACCCATTACCCTCCCCTTTACCATGACCCATTAGCCTCCCCCATTACCATCACCCATTACCCTCCCCCATTACCATCACCCATTACCCTCCCCCTTTACCATCACCCATTAACCTCCCCCATAATCCATTACCATCACCCATTAGCCTCCCCCTTTCCCCTCTGCCTCCTTCTCACTGCCCCATCCTTCACACCTGCCTCATTAATTAACGCAGGACAGGTAGTACCCCCACGCTGGCCCACTCATCAAGGTTTAGGTGTGTGGGAGGTGCTTTGGGACGTTCCCTGTACACCCAGCCGTCCCGTATGTCAGCCTCAATATACTTTGGGTTTAGTGTGAGGGCAGATCGAGGTACCGTAGATAACAGTAAAGTCGCCAGAACAACGTTTCTTTTTTTATTTATAGACGTGTGGTGGCGTTAATACTTGCATTTCTACATCCATGATTTCAGGAAAGTTAGAAGGGGCTATCTGGAGAGTCTGTAACATTTTGTGTCGTCATCTGTGTCATAGTATGGCTATATAAATGAACAAATTACAAAATAAAAACAGAGTGGCAACGTTGATAACGGGCTACACTAAGATCGCCAGCTAGTGTTTATATGTTCTGAGTGTCCTCCCGCCGTCGTCGTCGCCCGAAAAAAAAACGAGTAGGGAAATTTGAAATAGTATATACTTGCAGATAAAAAGCATAAAACAACGCTGAAACAGGGTAGATTATACAGTCATGATATTAACTACTGTGTATCATCTTCATTGGCACATGAAAATCAGTAGTGATGCTATAGTTCGTAACATATGGCGCCTGGCGACATTAGTGCAGGTGGCGACTATAGTGTTATCTACGGTAAGCGTCAGAGGTCACAAGAAGATGAAGGAGAGAATGTGGTGCATGTGAAATAGAGAAAATACGACATTAGAGGCTTATTTGGGGTTTTGTTTTCATCGATAACGAGCTAAAATAATAGAAAAAAACTACAATTTGGGGCTATGTATTTTTGGGGTATCTGTTTTTCCTTCTGTTTGTGTGTGTTTGTGTGTGTGTACAGGAGCAGGTGGTTTAAAGGGCCACGGGTTTAAAGGGCCGCGGGTTTAAAGGGCCGCAGGTTTAAAGGGCCGCAGTTCAAGGTCAGCTGTGTTGTCCTTCGTCAAGGCCAAGTTTAGGAAGCTGCCGCCAGGCAGACAACACACACAGGCGGTGACGGTGGTGTCTTATTTACGCCATTATTCAGTGCCCAGGACCACCACCACCACCCAGCCCACCCAGCCACGCCCACACGCCCAGGGTCACGGCCAGGACAGTACAGAGGGGGCGTGGTGAGTATTAGCGGTGGTAGGTAGGCCAGGTGTAGTGAAGTGACGTACCGGGGCAGTCGTGGGACAAGACAGCCAGCCGTGGCCCCGAGAGGCTGCATGTAGGCCGCTATTATGCCACGTTATTTGCTCAGATCACTACTGTTCACGGGGGATGCGTGTGGGAACCAGTGGTGTATGTAGAAACCGGGCCAAAGGGTGTGGAAGAGGGGTAGTGGTGGTGGTGGTTGGTCTCAGCGAGTGTTCCAGTGTTTCACGTCGGCGAGAGTTCCTATTTTCGGCGTCAGTGCCAGGTTTTAATCATGATATTACAGTACCCCATATATTTATCGGTATAAGTGCAGTGTAAGCCACAACACGTTGGGTGGTTGTAAGTCACCTGAACGTTTGGTTCTCATCCTAAGCAGTATTATTTATAACCCCTACAAACAGCCACAGCACATGAAAAATAAACCCCAAAGGGGGGTCTGAGGGATCGAACACCCCCCAGCGCGGTTAGGTAACGTAATCAATACCGAGGTTAGGCTACTTAATTACTTAATTAGGTCTGGAGGGGCGCAGCTTTCCCAGTTATGTCAGGAGAGTATTAGACCCATAGACCGCAGAGGCCAAGGTCCCATGTACTGATATGTTTACATTTTTTCCGTTTTCTCGTGCGGCAACATGGGTGACTATTTATTTTTCGTATATCGTTTTTTCGTTGACTCCACATAAGAGCCCCCGTCACTATGAAGTTACTATCCTAGTATCATGAATTACTCACATACATATCCCCTACACTTCAATCTCTATGTTAATCACAACCTTCGTATATATGAATGAATATCTGTAGTAAAATATTTATGTCTTATACATCGGACCCCACTAAACAAGCGTTTTCCCTAGCGTCCACTAGCGTCTACAACCCTAAATTGATCACTGTTTAAGTATTTCTTATTTAAAACACATCTCATCGCTTTTTACAGCCCTATCTGTTTATTTTTGTCGCCTTTTCGTACCAACCCCACACCGATCAGGGGTCTTACAGTAAAGTCGCCACCTGCACTAATGTCGCCATGCGCCATATATTACGAATTATAGCATTACTACTGATTTTTATGTGCCACTGAAGATGATACACAGTAGTTTATTATCATGACCGTATGTATAATCTACCCTGTTTCAGCGTTGTTTTATGCTTTGTTTCTGCGAGTTTGTTTTCTACGGTTTCAAATTTCACTACGCGTTTTTTTTCTTCGGGCGTCGACGACGTAGGGAGGACACTCAGTAAATAAACACTAGATGGCGACTTTATTGTTGGTGGCCACTCTGGTGATATTTTTGTCATTTTTTCATTTATAGCCATACTATGACACAGATGAAGACACAAAATGACACAGACTCTTCAGATAGCCCTTCCTAACTTTCCTGAAATCATGCATGTAGAAATGTAAGTATTAACGCCACCACACGTCTGTAAGGAGAAGAAAAAGTTGTCCTGGCGACTGTACTGTTATTTGTGGACGCAAAATCCATAACATTTCTATATGTCCTGTACTCTTTTATTTTGTGCGATTCGAGATGTTAGGAAAATCACAGATATGCTGTAAAAAGCTATGAGGATGTGTTTTAAATAGGAAATACATTAAACAGTGATCAATTTTGGGTTGTAGACGCTAGTGGACGCTGTTTAGTAAATACTAAACAGCATCCACTAGCGTCCACTAGCGTCTACATCCCTAAATTGATCACTGTTTAATGTATTTCCTATTTAAAACACAAACCTCATCGCTTTTTACAGCATATCTGTGATTTTTTTGCATTTGCGTACCAACCCCACACCGATCAAGCCAACGCAGTAGTGTGTTGGGGCACGTATCTGCAAAAAATATGAAGAATGTTTTAGACATAATATATATATATATATATTTTTTTTTACTTATGTGCGTGGAAATGATCCCCATAATAATTGTGTATAATGACGGTGTAAATAATTGCTATTCTATGTAATTTTCCCAGTGATGAATATGTGTGGATATATAATCATGTTTGTATGCATTTAGCGTGATAAATAAGCTTACAGAGGGAGAAAAAAAATACGTTTAGAACCAAATATCGGAAAACGAAGACCAGATTCGTAATCGGCATCAACAGAAGCCACTATAAACCCAATTTCATCCAAATCGGGAGATATTTATTTTCACCCAAAATATGCAGGCCCAGGAAATTGTTTTGAAAATCACATTTTCATTAATATCTCAGTAACTATAAACGTAAGGACAAAACGGTATATAACATAAAAGATGAATCTCTTGACGGCCGTCCCAGTGATATACGCGAAAGTAAAAATCATACATAAATAAGGCCACAAATCAATGTTTTAAGAAACATAAAAAAAACTATATATCTCGAGAACGTGACATGTGAGGACTACTAAACGGATTGTGCCATTCAATACATTTCGTCAAACTGGACAGAATTTATTTATGTCCTATTTCTTTTTAGGTCAATCGTTTCGTCGGAAAATGACAAAAACCCAATAATGCCAAAATTTTGAGGAATTTTTGCAGCCAGCAGGTATGATATTTTTTATTTGCATATATACGTGCAAATGATCTCAGTAATAATTGTGTATAATGACGGTGTAAATAATTGCTATTCGATGTAATTTCCCCAATGAGGAATATTTGTGGAACGGGAAAAACCGTAACGTAAAATTCATACTCTAACTTAGGCCAGGTTCACACGAGACACTTTTTAATGGTCAGTGGCCGCCACAAAAAAATGGTCAAAATAGAACACACGCATCTCTATGGCTGCATGCACACGGGCCACTTTTTTGTGGCAACCACAAAATAGTGGCGAGTCGTGGCGGGCAGATCCATTTTTCCGACCACATCATTGTGGCCGGCCACCGTGGCCAACGATAGAAACGTGTTTTCAAAAGGGAGCATTCACACGAGCCACTTTGGTTGCCACCACCCTGCCACCCGCTGCTTTCTCTGTCTCGATTTGTCCGTCACAGAGTCAACTAGTGTGCGTGGATAATCACTGCGCGCCTCCGAAAAGGGAATGTTTACACGTATGACGCACCATGTTTATACATAACAAAATAATGTAGAATATCAACACTTACAATTGTAGTTACTATTTCGTTGCGTAGCCCTTCCTCTTGATGACCCTTTGAAGGCGACGTGGTACACTGTCAGCAAGACAATTTTGCACTGTTCTACGGTAAGCTTCAGTCCTTTAAGCTTGCAAATTTCCTTATTATTGATCCCAGCCTTGTAAAGATCAATGATTGCTTGAATCGTTGTGCCATCCGTATGTTTTCCACCCATTATGTAATCCAGCAAAAACAGACAAAAACACGGGATGTAGGGGATAGTGGTGGGCGTATGGATATCAAAATATCGATACTTTCGATACCACCTTTGTATCGAAAGTATCGATACTTTTTTCTTGGTATCGAGTATTATGAGTACTCAAAAAGCATACGCAAAATATTTGTGAAAATATACAAGAAGGTAAAAAGATGTAGCATACCAAATACATTTTTTACGCCAGATAACTCCCTACGTGAGTGTTTTTTGTGTTTGCGGCGGTAATTTCAAAATGAGTGGGATGGTTGACTTCTGCTACGATACTGAAATACCGTTTGGTAAGTGACCAAGAATTACTGAACCTATCATATTTTCGTTTGTGTTTGTGAGGGGGCTTATGCCTTGTGTATTGCATGTACTATCAGTGTGGAGAGAGATGAGTATTGAGCTGCCGCCTGCCACTTGCCGCCATATGACTACAGACACGACGTGTTTACTAAACATATTTTATATTTTTTATACAAGGTAGTTACTCATAATAACCGATACTTCAAGCAAAGTACTTGGTATCGGTGATCGAAAGTACTTGGTGATCCATGATGACACTGACCTCATCAGTGGCCGCAACCGAGTAGCTCGTGTGTAAGGTGCATCTACTCACCACTTTTCGTGGCGACCATTTTTCTGTTGCGGGCACTTTTTGTGGCGGCCACTGACCATTACAAAGTGTCTCGTATGAACCCGGCCTAACTCCCAAACCGTAAGTCGTAGAGCATTCGTACTTCACAGCCAAAAGATAGTAAACCCTACGTAGCTCAAAATATGTTAACGGTAGTAGGAGTATAATAAGACAACCAGGTTACTTTTTGGAAAGGGGGGGTTTGCGGTGGGGTGAGGGGGTATTATTGATTTCGGGGGGGTGAGAATCACCTACGACAACCAGGTTACTTTTATAAAGGGGGGGGGGTGAGGGGGTATATTGATGTGGGGGTGGTGTGAGGGGGTATTATTGATTTCGGGGGGCGAGAAAGACCTATGCCAGGTTGGTTAAAGAAGTGGCATGGTGAGAGCAGAAGCAGCTGTACAGGATTAATTGAGGGGTATTATTGGGGGCGAGGCACTATAGCGAGGAGGGAGTCGAGACGGAGCGAGCAGAGCAGCAGAGCAATAGATTAAGATGTCGACGCGATCGAGCGAGCCGAGACGAGAGATGTGCGTACTAATCAGCAGCAACGATCATAGTAAAGTCGGACATAGCATATCACAGCTTAAAACATTGTCGAAACTTAAACTCAGGCAACGCAACTTAGACTAAGTCGAGTCACAGCATAACTAACAGACTTAGAAAGCAGTGTCGTAAATTCAACAGATGCAGACGGCATACTATACTAACAATTCGACTACATAGCATATCACTTATAAGCATTGTCAGTACAACATACACTCATGCTACAGGCATACTTAGATAAATTCGTAACGACATATCATCAACGTATAACATTGTCGTAAATTAACTCATGTACGCATACTAAGTATAGAATTCTTACTAGCATACATCAGCTATAAAAGCGTACAATTAACTCAAGCACGCATACTAGCATACTAAATTGCACATGCATAGCGGCATACTATAAAATTGTCGAAATCATACCAATGCTAGCATAGCTAGATATACAATGCACTCATAGCGGCATACTTAAAAATGGTCGAAGTCAACCAACATGCATACACAGTAGTACATGACAGCATACTAAAAATTTGCACATCCCAACTATTTCATACTTAAGATTGTCACTTAAACATAAAAAAAAACTAACTTATTACACTCCTTTTCACCCTAATAAAAAAAATTCCCTGCGTTTTTTCCAAATTTTAAGAAAACGAGGAATTTCCAAACTTTTCCTACGATTATTATAATTATTTCTAACTTTATCTTTTTTAATTTTTTTCCCCTTCGTTCTTTTTTCTTCAAATTTTAAGAAAACTTTTCGTACGATTATTATAATTATTTCTAACTCTATTTATCTTTTTTAATTTTTTTCCCTGCGTTTTTGTTTTTTTTCCAAATTTTTAGAAGAAAACGAGTAATTTCCAAACTTTTCGTACGATTATTAGCATTTTTCTAACTCGATTTCCTCCGCCGCCGCTGCATACAGTTGTTGTGCTTATAGAAAAATATATAAGTATTACGTACATCCTTATATAAAAAGCCTAAGAAAATTAATAACTATACAAAAATTAGACGTATTCGTGCAGTCAAAATATAGGATGAGACGTAATTTGCATAACCATAATGATGATGATGATGGTAATACAGGCAAGTAAGAATGGAAGCAGGGGAAAGGATGAGTAATGATGGTAATATTGATAAAAATAATAATAATAATAATCATAATGCTGCAGAATTGAGGCATTGAATCATCAATAAACTCAGATGATTGCATGAGTGTCACTAAATTACAATGACTTGAAATGAGATGATAACACACACACACACGCACACCATGGTATGTTTTGGGGTATGTGATTTGAAGATTTTTTTTACTTATGCAAATATAAACACACATGGGTTTTAATTAAAAATACAAAACACATTTTTGTTTTATTGATATAAGTAAACATACAAATGCACATTATTTTTTTTTATTGGGGGAAAAAAACATATTATTAACACATTTTTTTTTATATGTGTAGAAACATTCAAATCTAAGCACAAAAAAACAAAATTAATCACAGCATCATATCTTATCTTATCATTATCTATAAGCATCTTCAATGATTTAAAGTTAAAATATTTTGTAAGTGAAAAAACATTTCATTTCATGCTTTAAATTTCATTTTAATTAACTATAAACAAATCTAGCGTGTTATTCATCAAGCATGGTAATTATTTCACTGGAAGAAAAGGGAAACTCACTAAAATCCTCCATAATGGGACCTGTGTCCAATACAACCTCAGCTGTTGGCAATGGAGATTCGGAGGACAATATGTTTCTTTTTTTTAGAGGTTTACTGATGGGAATGAAAATTTTCCATTTCAACATCTTCCACCCTATGTTTGGTATTAAATTTTGCATTTTTGGTTGTTTGGGGGAGGTGGTTTTTCGCCTCTTCCCTCTACTTAGATATTACGATTAAGTCTAGGATTTTCCCGGTATTTACTGGTGTATCAATCAGCACATCCCCACTGTTTTTAGTTGGTGTGTCAACCAACACATTCGCACTGTGCTGAGTTTTAGTAATATTTGTATTTTTGTGGTGTTGCACATTAGTTGGTGTTGCTAGCGTTTCGGTTTGTTGTGATGTGGTTTGGCGTCGCTTTTTTGGGTGTGGGGGAGGTGTGTTTTCCAATGTTTTCTTTGGTCAGCGTTGGGTTTAAGCTTGACTCCACTCTTCTGCCCTCCTGCGGCTGTGGTTTGTGGTTGTAGCTTGAGTGTGTCTGGACGTTTTTAGGTCGCCGTTTCCACCCCTTTGTTTTTACCATTAGATGTTGTTCTTAATAATTTTCTGGGGTTTTGGTGCACTGTCAATAATATTTACATTGCCAAATATTAGAAATCTAGTAGTCTAAAAGAGTTAAGTTTAGTTAGGAAGATAAAGGAAATAAAGGAAATAAAAAACAAGGACTGGTCCAGGGAAAAAACTAATAAATTAAGCCAGAAACAAAAAGCCGCCAAGTTATTTTTTTTTTTTTTAGAGTATTGATAACGTAATTTTGAGATCATCAGTATTTGCATCACAACGAAGGTGACACACAGCCTGATGGCGATGGTACGAGCAGAACTTTCTCATATATCAATGTTCTCGTATATACCAAGCTACTAATACATACATAGAAAAAAGGCTGAATTATGATATGTTCCTGACCACTGACAAACTGTATTTTTACCTATTATTACCTTGTTTTTGGTTGTCAGATAGGCAGGAACATAAACACAGTATACAACATTTGAAGGATTTTGAAGTATTAGATGTAAAAAGCTATATAGGTACAGAAATAATGAAGGAAATATATACTTAGCGAGTGAGAGAAGGTTTTTACCAGGAAATATAGCTTGAAGGCCTTAAAAGTATTAGATGTAAAAAGCTATATAGGTACAAAAATAATGATAAATACCAAAATAATGATAAAATATATACCTAGAGCGTGCTTTTTACAATGAAATATATCTATCTGTAGAAGGTACAGAAATAATGGAGAAAATAAATACTAATAGAATGAGAGAAGCTTTTTATAAGGAAATTTAACCCCTTTCACGCCCAGATCTTTCCTTAGCTATATAAAATTGTCTGTTGTTGAGCCATAAAAGTGACTGAATATACCAAATTCAGTAGTGGACAAAGATACTAAACAGGTCATAACTATAAAACATGGCTAATATTAACTGAAAATCGTCTAATGGTAGCCAAATTACAATGGAAATTACGTTCTCGGTTGCACTTGAAGTGCAATATGTTGTATGTAGTGATATAAAAAGCTATATAGGAACAAAATTAATGATAAAATAAATACGTAGCAAATGAGAGAAGCTTTTTTTACCAGGAAATATAACTTGAAGGACAATATGGTGTGATACAAAAATCTTTATATAGGCACAGAAATAAACACAGAAAAAAATGTATTCAATGCGAGATGAGTTCTTTATAAGGAAATATATAAAAAAGCTATATAGTAACAGATATAATGAAGAAAATAATAAGTCTATAGCGAATGAGAGATGGTTTTTTTTACCAGGCAATATACAAAAAAAAGGTATTTAGGATATAATGCATAAAATAATAGTAAATAATAGGAGAATGAGACAAGCAAAACCAGGACATTCATTCAGCGATTAGATTGTGCTATGGCATTACAGTTTGTATTTTTGTTGGTATTACTGAATGCCATTATGAGACTTCTCGCACTAAACTCGTCGTCCTTCTGAAATTTTGCGCGTCAACTTTGGAGCATATCAATAGCAGCGGTTGGCTTTTCCATCTATTGTGCTATCGAGTTACTTACTGATTATGGTGACATAAGGTCTTTTTTTTTAAAGTATATAAGCGCTGTAATACTGCGGCTGATGGCAGCTTCATTATTTTTTTATTTATAGCCGTATATATTTTTTTTAAATATGCACAATGTTAAGATTATGAAAGATACGATTTTTTTTTTTGTAATATATTTCATCCATCCACGATAATTTTTTGTAATGTTAGGGATAGTATTGATAATTATATAATTTATGAGACTTGAAAAGCACTAGACTATATATTTTTTTATCATTAAAACGACATTCAATTAACTGATAAGTGAAGAAATTAATAATATTTTTTTTTTTTACTATACTTTTGAGTAATAGAAACAAGAATTTGAGGTTTCGCAATAAGCGAAATCATCAGAGTAGTCATATTTTTCTACGACCAAAACTGCAGGCTATAAGCAGCTTCATTATTTTTATTCACAGCCGTATATATATTTTTTTATAATATGCGCAATGTTAAGATTCTGAAAGATACGAAATTTTTTTGTAATATATTTCATCCATCCACGATAATGTTTGTAATGTTGTATTGATAATTATATAATTTATGAGACTTGAAAGGCACTAGAATATTTTGTTGTTTTACATTCAATCAATATTAACTGATAAGTGAAGAAATTAATAATATTTTTTTTTTTTTACTATACTTTTGAGTAATAGAAACAAGAATTTGAGTTTATTATAAGCGATCAAAGTAGTCATATTTTTGTACGACCAAAACAATGAATATAATACCTGTTAATCGGCGAAGGACGAGCGAAACCCCATAGCCAGGAAATTTTTGTCGGTAGGCCCTTATTTGAATCAAATCGAAGACCGCTTGTCAATCGGGATTCCCAAGATATTGAAAGTGTGACGGTCGGTCGGGTCGGGTGGGGTCGGGTCGGGTCGGGTCGCACGCTAGATGTGAGAAAAAATCCCGGAGGACTCTCGACCTTTCCCTCGTAATAACATCACAGGCCGCCGTCACACGGGCGTTCCCATATGCGCGTGCGCGGTGTTTTTTAACGTTCAATGGGACCTTTTACACGAGGCGTTGCACAATGCAGCGCAAACGTCCCAGGCTGCGCACGTTCTTCCTGAGGCGCGCGTCCTTGCATGGGAGCTTGCACGCGACCGTCTAGCAGGTGTATTCGGACATAGACTATTATTATTATTATTATTACTATTATTATTATTATTATAGACGCTATATAGTGGGTACTTGTACGACAGATGATATGGATTTTTATTATTATTATTAATATTTATAATTTATGAGACTGAAAAAACACCAAGATATATATAATTTTTCATTAAAACGACTTTCAATTTTTATTTTTTATTAATCCGTAACCAATGCTAAAAAAAAATTGTCGCTCGACTGGTAGCTTCCTTATTTATGTTCTTATGTTAACAAGGTACAATTATTATTATTATTATTAGTAGTAGTAGTAGTAGTAGTAGTAGTAGTATAGACCATACGTAATGTGAGGCAATAAGACCCACGATGGCAACCGCAGCATCGATCGAAAATAATCAATATCAATATCTCTCTCTCTCTCTCTCTCTCTCTCTCTCTCTCTCCGTTCTCTCTCTCTCTCTCTCTCTCTTCTCTCTCATACTCTCTCTCTCCTCTCTCCCCCCATACCCCCTATATCCTCACCCACCACCACCACATCACTACCCGCCAAAACATCTGCTTTCGTCAGGCAGATGGTCAGACGCGCCGGACCACCACCACACACACTGGCTCTTCACGGTGATGCCTTTTTGTGGCGTCCTTTGGCGATGCCCTTCGATGGTGCCCTTTGACGATGCCTTTCGGTGGTGCCCTTTGGCGGCGCCTTTTGGCGATGCCTTTCGGCGGTGCCCTTTAGTGGTGTCCTTTGGCGATGCCTTTCGGTGGTGCCTTTTGGTGGTGTCCTTTGGCGATGCCCTTTGGCGGCGCCCTCCGGTGTAACCAATTTGGCATAAGCTTTCCCACACCTGCCCCTCTCTCTCTCTCGCCCTCGCCCTCGCCCTCGCCCTCGCCCTCGCCCTCGCCCTCGCCCTCGCGCTCTCGCTCTCGCTCTCCTCTCTCTCCTCTCTCTCCTCTCTCTCTCTCTCTCTCTCTCTCTCTCTCTTCTCTCTCTCTGTCTCTCTCTCCTCTCTACCAATACCCCCCAATATCCTCTTCTACAGCTGCTTCCTCTACTTCTCGTTTGTACCAAACTGACATAGTCTCTTCTCACCCCCTCCCCCCCACCCACATCAATAATACCCCTCAGCTCTCCCCACCCGTCTTGTATAACAAGTAACCGGTTGTCGTACTGGTGATTCTCACCCCCCCGAACATCAATAATACCCCCACACCCCCACATCAATAATACCCCTCACCCCCCCCTCCTTTATAAAAGTAACCTGGTTGTCGTAGTGTGATTCTCACCCCCCCGAAATCAATAATATACACCCCCCAACATCACCCCCCCCAAACCCCCCCCCTTTAAAAAAGTAACCTGGTTGTCGTATGATTAATCTACCCTACAAATCAATAATTTACCCAACAAAACCGTCAACCCCCCCTTTCCAAAAAGTAACCTGGTTGTCTTATTATACTCCTACTAACGGTCATTGGTCCCAAAAAAGTCGCAGATACTCGTCAGATTGAAATACCGTAAAGTTCATTCATGGCAACTCGAGAACCAAAAGTCACAGAGCATTTCGTACGTTATTTTAGAACATCACTTTTGACCTACAACAAAACCTGTATTCAAACCGTTGCGGTTAAATTTCAAATAAACGCGTCAGAACTAAAAAAAACGGTCTAAATCTCAGCTCACGTTCCTCTATTATATATATATATATATATAATATATATATATATATAATATATATATATATATTATATATATATATATTATATATATATAATATATTTATATATATATATAATAATTAATATATGATTATATTTATGCGGGGCGGGGCGGGGCAGGCCCAGGAGGGTTTTTCGTACAGGAAAGCCACTTACGTTCGAGATTCAATTTTTTTTACTGAAGACAATATTGTAGAGGGCCATAATCTCTATCGGGCTTGTGACCTCGAAATTGCATTCAGACCTACACTTTGTCCGCCAGACGCCACGAAGCTCACCAGAAAGCCACTATTACACTTTACACTCACAGAAAAGCCACTTGCGTTCGAGATTCGAAATTTTTACTGAAGACAAAGTTGTAGAACGCAATAAAGTCTATCGGAAGAGTGCCCACGACATTGCCGTTAAACCTACATTAAGTCCGCCAGATGCCAGAAAGCTCACTTCACATACAATAGCGCCTCGTTCCTCGGGTCAAAACATTTTCCCTGGCAACTGGAGAATGCACGTTATTATTTACCCAACGTAGGTGGTTTAAGGGCTGGATAATGTTTAAGGTTTAAGGACCTAAAACCAAACACTAGCAGTAAAAAATAACCAACGTAAGCCGCTAAAAACGGACGGTCAAAGTCCAGCTCACTTTCGCCTGTAGTTAATGAGCGATACACACACACACACATAATATAATATCCTGTAAGAGGAAGGAAAGATGTGAAGAGAACAGTGTGAGTAGACAACTAGACACAGGTGATGGTAGGTACATATGTGAGAATAGAGGAAAGGAAGAGGTAGTGAGGTAGTGGGGAGGTAGTGAGGTAGTGATGAGGTAGTGAGGTAGTGGTGAGGTAGTGAGGTAGTGAGGTAGTGGTGAAGTAGTGAGGATTGACATGGTATTAATTTGGTCTTTACTGCTACCATTACCGACCGTCCTAAATCTTGGCCTGTTAACGCAGCTCAGTTCAAACGCCATTCTCTTCTGCCTGAGTTATTTCTAGCGTAGATCTCTCTCTCTCTCTCTCTCTCTCTCTCTCTCTCTCTCTCTCTCTCCCTCCCTCCCTCCCTCCCTCCCTCCCTCCCTCCCTCTCTCTCTCTCTCTCTCTCTCTCTCTCTCTCTCTCTCTCTCTCTCTCTCTCTCTCTCTCTCTCTCTCTCTCTCTCTCCGTGAAAGAGAAAGAGAGAGTGAGAGAGAGATATATGAGTGAAATAGAGATATGAGTGAGAGATCGAGAGATATGAGAGAGAGAGAGTAACGGTTGAGAGTAACCCAAAACCTTTTTCTACTATATATATATATTATATATATATATATATATATATATATATATATATATATATATATATATACTATATATATTTATATAAATTATATACTAGCCTAAAAGCCGCCCTCCGGGCGGACTTTTTGGCTAGCTCCTGCGGAGGGCTTATATATATATATATATATATATATATATATATATATATATATATATATATATATATATAATATATATATATATATATATATATATATATATAATAATATAAGCGAAAGTGTGTGTGTGTGTGTGTTTGAAAGGTTTGAAAGGTTTATTATACGCCAGCGACCCCGAGACGGGGTATACAGAGTAATCACTAAACAAAAATAGACACCACTTAAACCTAAACTCAAACATATATCATATATCTATTCCTACTACGTTATATTTTCAAAACACTTCAAAATACAACAAACAAACTTGGCTATTTTGTACATAGTACGCGTATTTGTAGTCTCAAACAACTGTTGCATTTTCAGAACATTTGGGTTATCATGATAATATTTCTTGAGGTATAATCTCCTCTGCTCCTCAAAGTGCTTACACATAAATAAATAATGAAATTCATCACCAATCTCATTTGCAGTACATATAACACATAACCTTTCATCTATACTAACATTATTGTACCTTCCAACTACAATGGGTAATTTGCTGTTTCCACATTTAAATTTACATATATTAATAGCATACTGTTTAGGCAATTTCAATAAGTAGTTCTTGAGTTCTGTACACGTAGTCATTAGTCTGTAGTTAACACACGCCAAATTGTTCTCCACTTCTTCACACCATTTTTGTTTATACATATCACTCGACCGCAACTTAAACGCTTCCTTAAGCCACAGCTCTTTAATAGATGCAGCCTGACTAAATATGTTTGACATTCCGTGGCTATTTAGGACATCTATAACCCTAGTTAGCCAGGGTGATTTATATTGTTGCATTTCATGTAATCTTTTTATGAAAAAATATAATGCATTTGAAATTTTACCTCGACCATTGGCAATACCATGCCAAAAGTTAACCCTTCTGTTACCTATAACCTCCTCTAAGCTCTTACATCCCAGTTCACCAATAATCATACAGGTTGATGTGGACTTACTAAGCTTAAGTAGTCTTTTGTAAAACTTATTACGTGCGGTGTTTAGCTGTTGAATATTACCATAGCCTCATACTTCACAACCATACAGCATTACAGGCATTACAAGTTTGTCATACAGATCAAGGCATATATCCAAAGGTAGATTAAGTTAATTAATTTTTCCTAATAACCAATATGTAGCCCTCTTTGCATTTATGACTTGCTTAGCTTTGGCTTTATGAAACAGTCCATTGAAGTTGAACTTTACTCCTAGATACACGTAGTCGTCAACAACATCAATATAATTTTCACCAAACTTAAAATGTACATATTTCCTAACTTTACCTTTAGAAAATACAATTACCTTAGTTTTATTTACATTTAATTGCAGCGACCACATATTGCAGTAATCATAAACTGCACCCAAAGCACACTGTAATGAGTTACTATTTTCTGCAAGTACTATTGTGTCATCGGCGTATAACAAACAAAATAAGCGTAAATAAAACACAATCTCTTCATCATTTAATACATCTATAGCTATATCATGCAATAAGGATAAACCAGTGTAATGTGTTGAAATGTAGGAATTAAAATCATTCAAATAAATTGCAAATAACAATGGCGACAGATTTTCCCCTTGCCTTACTCCAACATTACAAGGGGAAAACACTTGAAACTTTACTGCCAATTTTAATACTTGACTTAGCATTTGAATATATATTCACGATCACCCTGAGTACCATTAATATTACTGTTCAGCATTTTCATCCATAGGTATGACCTGTCAATGAAGTAAAATGCTTTTTTATAATCGATGAATGCACAAAAACGTTGTTTCTTCTGAGATATATAATAGTCTACCAAAACATGTAAAGTGAAAATATGATCAAGCGTGCTATAACCATGTCTAAAACCTGCTTGTTCGTCCCCCAATGATCCTGCGCTAGTTAGATAGTCATACAATCGTGAATTGATTATAGAAGTAAATAATTTACCAAGACAACTTAACAATGTTATACCTCGATAATTGTCCACCTCATGAATCGATCCCTTGCCCTTGTATATGGGTTTTATCAATCCTATCGTCCAATCTGTTGGAATAATTCCAGTTATGAGAACAGTATTAAACAGTAGTAGCACAGTTTGTAACATTACATTTGGACAACTTTTCATAAATTCATTCAAAATGTAATCAATTCCTGGAGCTTTATTATTTCGTAATTTTTTACAATGCACTATTACTTCATCCAACGTAAACAAGTTGTTTATATGTGCATTGTTTCTTTCAAAAATAGTTTCCTCGTTAACGATCGTTTCGCCAGCATGATAACCAGACCCTAGTTCTCTAAAATGATTCGTAAATGTCTGTAAAGAAATATTTCCTAGCTTCTGGTCATTGTTACAATGATTGAGAGTATTCCAATATTCACGTGGATTATCTGTTTTCATCTGTCTTAATTTGTTAAATAAATTATCCTCATATGATCGTCTCGACTTTCTAATGACATTCTTATGTTTCTTACCCCTATCCCTCAACAATTGTTTTCTTTCTTCATGTGATTTATCCTTTAGGGATCTCCTGTATTTCATATAGTCTAAGTTTAGATTTTTTACATTCATCGTTAAACCATACCTTGTTACTATGTTTCACACGTGTATTTTTCTTGATAGTTTGCTCCTGATACATTTTCGTGTCCTTCGCAGACTTTAAAAATATGTTATTCAATTCACTAACTAATTTGTCAATAAGATCCTGACTGACATCCGATGTATTGGTAGTTTCTAATTTATTTCTAATTTTTACAATATTATCTAGATCGAAACCTCTGGAATATTCTGTCTCTTGATCTCTATTCCACTTACATTTGATTGATTTTTCACTCTGTGACAACTCTACAGCCTTACTATCTCTTGCCATGAAATCTTCCTCAGAAGATTCTAAACAAAAATCTAGGCATAAGGGCCTATGTTTATCTGATAACATTGGATCAAAAGCATCTACACAAAAATTTCTTAATCTAGGAAAAAGACTTGGCGAGCACAGAACATAGTCAATAAGGCGTCGTCGAACGTTGCCGTTCCTATGAACAAATCTTCCCCTACCCTTCCATTGACTATCTTTAAATCGTTACACTGGCAGAGCTCTATCAACTTTTTACCATTATTATTAACTTTTGTGTCACTACTGAACCGTTCACTACACATTCCTAGTTTCTCAAAAATATCCTTTGAAGTACAAATGTCTGCATATTCATCATAAACATCTATCTGTAGAAAATCAGCAAGAGCACCAGTCCTACTATTGAAGTCTCCTATCAGTACTACTGGGAGTTTGTAAGTGGCTGTAAGCTTACTAATATCTAAAGAGTAAGTCATCAATACTTCAGAATAAAAATGTTTCGATGCTTCATGTGGTATGTAAACAGACCCTAGGATAAAATTACTGGAAAATTTAATCCACAAAACTGAGTCACACAACAAATCTTCTGAAACACATGATAATTGTTGAATGAATCTAATATATGCACTAGAGACCAACACACTTACCCCATGCACACCAGGGTATGGGTACCTTTTCCCCTTGCAATCAATTGTAAAGCATTTGAATCCCTTTAGTTCAACATCACATCTAACTTTAGTTTCTGATAAACATAATATCAAAATCCTTAATATAATCCTGACACTATAATAATAATCCAGTATTTATAATAATATAATAATAATCAATTGTAAAGCATTTAAATCCCTTTAGTTCAACATCACATCTAACTTTAGTTTCTGATAAACATACTATATCAAAATCCTTATTATAATCCTGAAAGATACCATTATTGATTTTAGAATTCAGACCACAAACATTTAACCCACAAATCTTAATCACC
Organism: Chionoecetes opilio; assembly: GCA_016584305.1. Taxonomy (NCBI): domain Eukaryota; kingdom Metazoa; phylum Arthropoda; class Malacostraca; order Decapoda; family Majidae; genus Chionoecetes; species Chionoecetes opilio. The sequence goes on from JACEEZ010001906.1 coordinate 103,314, forward strand.
TTATCGAATTCTGTACGAATATTGTTAGTCTGTGTGTATCCCACGGCGGTCTCGTTGTGACTGTAGCAAGTTCCATCCGGGGTCGCAGAATTCCTACTTGTTGCTGTCCAGGAAAGCTTCGAGTTTTGTGTGTGTGTGTCTGTCTGTCTGTCTGTCCGCGATAGGTGCCGCCCCCTGTGGCGGAATCCCATCATATGTCACAGTTTTGGAATCAGGTTGACCAGGGGAAGGTTTTAAGCCCACTTATAGGATGATCCGATCACTTTTTTTTTCTTTTTTTTTTAGCAGCCTATTAGCGAGAACTGTGAAGAAAAAAAAGTGAGTTGCGAGAATTGAAGAAACCTTGATGTAGGGTGATGGGTAATAGGTGAGTGAATGGGTGGGGTGATGGGTAATGGGTGTGGGGTGATGGGTGAGTGAATGGGTGGGGGGTGACGGGTGATGGGTGAGGGAATAGGTGGGGGGTGATGGGTAATGGGTGAGTGAATGGGTGTGTGGTGATGGGTAATGGGTGAGTGAATGGGTGTGTGGTGATGGGTAATGGGTGAGTGAATGGGTGGGGGGTGATGGGTAATGGGTGAGTGAATGGGTGGGGGGAATACATACATTTGAGGAAAGTTAGAAGGGGCTATCTGGAGAGTCTGTGTTTGGTGGGCCGAGGTGGTGGGTAATGAAATGGGTCTATCTGGAGAGTTCGGCCCACCAAACACAGGTGGTGGGCCGAAGTCCCACCAATAGCCCTCCGCAGGAGCTAGCCAAAAAGGTCGCCCGGAGGGCGGCTTTGCTTTCAGGAAAGTTAGAAGGGGCTATGATGTGAATGGGTTGGCGTTAATACATACATTTCTGCATCCATGATTTCAGGAAAGTTAGAAGGGGCTATCTGGAGAGTCTGTGTTTGGTGGACCGAAGGCCCATCAAACACAATAGCCCTCCGCAGGAGCTAGCCAAAAAGACCGCCCGGAGGGCGGCTTTGCGGCTAGTAATAATATAAGCGAAAGTGTGTGTCTGTCTGTCTGTCTGTGTGTCCGCGATAGGTGCCGCCCCCCGTGGCGGAATCCCATCATATGGTACAGTTTTGAACCGGGTCGACCAGAGGCACATTTTAAGCCCACTTATGAAGATGATCAGATCACTTTTATTTATTATTAATTTTTAGTAGCCTATTAGCGAGAATTGTGAAGAAAAAAAGTGGGTTGCGAGAATTGAGGAAACCTTGATGTAGGGTGATGGGTAATGGGTGAGTGAATGGGTGGGGTGATGGGTAATGGGTGTGGGGTCATGGGTGAGTGAATGGTTGGGGGGTGATGGGTTGGGGGTGATGGGTGAGGGAATAGGTGGGGGGTGATGGGTAATGGGTGAGTGAACGGGTGTGTGGTGATGGGTAATGGGTGAGTGAATGGGTGGGGGGTGATGGATAATGGGTGAGTGAATGGGTGGGGGGTGATGGGTAATGGGTGAGTGAATGGGTTGGGGGTGATGTGATTTCAGGAAAGTTAGAAGGGGCTATCTGGAGTCTGTGTTTGGTGGGCCTTCGGCCCACCAAACACAGGTGTGGGCCGAAGGCCCACCAATAGCCCTCCGCAGGAGCTAGCCAAAAAGTCCGCCCGGAGGGCGGCTTTGCGGCTAGTATAATATATATATATATATATATATATATATATATATATATATATATATATATATATATATATTATATAATATATAAGTAGAAAAAGTATTTTGGTAACTCTTTCTCTCTCTCATATCTCTCTCTCTCTTTCACGGAGAGAGAGAGAGAGAGAGAGAGAGAGAGAGAGAGAGAGAGAGAGAGAGAGAGAGAGAGAGAGAGAGAGAGGCCAACGCGGCGATTTATTTAGTTAACGCTACTTTATGCATGGTTCTACTGTATATCAGAAAACGAAATCTATCAATGGAAAGCTAATAAAATTATGCTTCTATTTATATCTCCCATCTTATAAGCTGTCCCACAAAGTGTTACATGACGACGTGTTTTAAGTGAATGTTAAGTTCATCATATTTCTTCAATCTCATAATGACCTTTATTTAATGTGTTTTACTGTTTTATGTGATAATCTTATAGAACAACATTTCCGAAGATAACAGTCTATCCTTTATACATGTATAACATGATATACTGCGGGGTAATGCCTTGAGAACTTCCCCGGGTCTAGAATGAACGAAGAGGCCTTGGCGCCAAGATGGCGCCCAGTAGCGTTTAACATAGGGCCTATGAATGGCGTTACCCTCTTACATATAGATACCCTAGTCTAGTGTAGTGTATGTCAGTCTGTGTGTATGAGTGAGCAGACTGGGGCGGTTGCCATGGTAGCGGGGTGGCGAGGCCACGTGCCGCCCGCGGATGAGGGTGTTTGCTGTACCACACAAAGGAGGGTGACGTCATTGGTGGCGTTCATTCTAATTGGGTCCGGCATGGGCTTTCCGGATAATGCAGCCATGTGATTGGTGGTTAGCTGGCGGAGGCAGAGCGAGCAGGGTGGAGAGGGAAAACAGTGGACAGAGGAGAGCGAGACAGATCAGTGAGGAGGTCGGCTGGAGCGCGGCGGCGACGGGAGAGCGCCTTCGTCAGCGCCTTCGTCAGGAGGAATCTGAGTGCCTCGCGTTAGGCCAGCGTACCTCGTCAGTAGTCGTGTGCCTGTAGTGAAGCCTTGTGTGCTGGTTATTACAGAGGACAGAGCGTGACAAGTGAACTGAGTGTTGTTCCTTCTGCTACGCCTTCAGGCAGTGTATTGTGTTGATCTTTGTGTAGTAAATTAGAGAATAGTACAGTGAGTGTTCATTTATCCTCTATTCGCCTTGTGTAGTGACTAAGTGGTACACACCGATACTCGCCCAGGGCAGACATTCAGAAAGAGTTAAAGGGCACGGTGTTTAGCTTAACTAACTTCCTCGATTTCTACAACCCGGAAGTCGCGGGGATTCTGGTACGAGATATGGCAGTGGCGCTACGGTGTCACTATGGGTGATCTTTTCCGCTTGATAATCTCTCTATTCGTAACTGGTCTTCCTGCCATTTGGGGGAAGTAATCACCCCGGGAGGCGGGTCACAAACCCCGGCTAACACCCGATACCCATCACGGCTGGATGGACAAGGGCTTGGAGTTTTATTAAGGAAAAGGGAGCCATTATACCTTCAGTCTGATGCGTGGCGGTTAGTGGCAGCTACCCGCCGGGGTGGTGAAGCGACTCAAGCAAGGTGGTCTGCGTGTGAGGTGCCGCCGTTCACCACTCGCCCCATCACCCCATAACAAACTCATAATAAACTCACCACGAGGGTAGGAGATTGTTTTATGGCCTAATTTCATTTGTATACTTGCCCTTTTCAGTTCTTGAGTCAGAAAACATCATATATACTCAATTTATGAGTATTTTTATGTATATTGCGTGCTCTACGCCACCCCTACCGTGGTCGCTATGCTTTGACAGCTTAATGTCTTTAAGTACGTCATCAATCTGCCCGCAGAATGCCAAAAGTTGCCCAAAACAGCTGTTGGAAGTCGCTAGGTCGTGAAAACCGGAAGTTAGCCTCTCTGAATGTAGCCCCTGGTTAGTTTACCGGACCCTTCGCGAAGGAGGGAATTTAAGGGGTTACGTGACCGCGCCTTTGGGGGTAAATTAAGACGGGTAAGTCTTGTGGTGTGAGGTTATGAGGGCGGTGCGCAATAATGGTCAGTCAGAACTGGGAATTAATTGCCATTTTCGTAACAATATCTTTTCTTTGCTTTTCCAGATGAGTGACAAAATAAGTGTCTGAAAATAGCGGTACAACTACAGCTAATTAGTAACTAAAGTATAACTCTAACTACTGGTCTAACGCCTGTAATACAATACAAGGACATTAACAGTGACGTCACCTGAAGTAAGTAAGAAAGAAAGAAAGAAATATCTTACACAGAAGAATATAATAAAGAATACAAAAATAAAGTAGATTAAGATATAAAAAATTAATCTTAAAAATAGTGAGAAAAAAAAAAAATAGACAAGACGAGACAAAATAAAGACAAATGATAATTAATAATTTAATAGAATAATAATAATAAAAAAAAAAATCGTCTAATGGTAGTCAAATTACAATGGAAATAACGTTCTGGGTCTCAAGGGGTTAAAATAATCTGTTCTCCTTAATAGCGTAGAATGTGTATGTGCGTGTGTGTGTACGTGGTGTTGAGTCGAGCAGGGATCTCTTTATGGGGTGGAGTGTGTGTGTGTGCGTGTGTGTGTTCGTACATCACCACCACCAAGTTCACCGAAAGGTAAATGCGTGTTAAAAAGCTGTTTATATGGGTAATCCTTCCTTTCCTTTCATTACACATACACACACACACACACATAAGAACATAAAAAATAAGGAAGCTACCAGAGGCTGGGAGACCTACACGTGGTAGTTCCTGTTACTTAACACTACCTACATCCACCTTTCATCCCCATCCATTATACTGTCCAGCCTCCTTTTAAAACTCCCTAATGACTCCGCACTAACTACCTAAGAAACTGAGTCCATTTCAATCATTTACCACCCTATTTGTGATCCTGTTCTTCCCTATTTCTTTTGTATATCTACAGTACGCTTTTCCAGCTTTCCTTTTCCACACACACACACACACACACACACATGTACAGTATTCATTCAATGCAATATACTGTACTCTTCTTCTTCATTTAAATCCTTCTATAATGATGGCCCACTATTATTATTGGCATCATTATGTGTTGTAGTTGTTGTTAGTGTTGTTGTTGCAGGTGATATTGGTGCTCCCAGACTTCCACAGAGATAATCATGGACTGAGCGACGTGTTACTATAGTAACAGTGCATTTATAAGCCTTTTATATAGGCCTTTTATAACATTGTATTGCCTATAGTAACATGTTGTTGCCTTTCTGCATCAGGCTCTGGGATCTTCGTCTCCACAAAGCTGCCACAAAATGTTACTTTACCACTCCTACACTTTTATGGGAAGCACTTCATTGTTTTTCTGGCTGGGAATCTCAACCAGTGACATATAGTTGTGTGTCTGTATTCTATGTATTTACTTTTTTCAGCTTAATTTTACTACTAGGGTCTCGTTTCCATGCAATACACAGTAAACCCTCACTATAACAGACAATTTGAGGGGAGGGGTGATCCGATATATGCGATAATCCGTTATATCCGAAGTAGAAGGGGCAGCTGAATTTGAGGGAACGGTCTTCTTGCTTCTATATGGGTAGGGTAAGGTAGGATAGGGTAAAGTAGGGTAGGGTAAGGCTTCTTGAAGGTAGGCAAGTCACACGTGGAACGAGAGGTAACGCGAGTGAGAGTTACGGCGAGGGAATACCGCACGGTATAAGCGGTATATACTTTGCTTATGTGGTCGTTTTAAATCTGCCTGAATTATTCTCTCTCTCTCTCTTACTTTCTTGACTTTTTATCATTGAAAGCATAACACAATATAAACAAACTTGTAGGGCAAAAATATATAAACAATAATAATCATACTAATGAGAAAAATGTTTTATTAATTCTTTCATTACTAATATTACTTTCTGGAGGAAGAAGAGGACGAGGAAGTGCCAATGAAGAAGAGGAGGAGGAGGAGGAAGAGTAATAATGATAATAATATTGTATTTTTCTTCTACGTCTGTTCATTGGCGATGCATGTTGAACCTATTATCACCTCTCTCTCTCTCTCTCTCTCTCTCTCTCCATTTTTCCCTCTGTAATCTGTGAAATAAAACATTGAACACAATTATTCATGAAGTGGCTTTATTGATATTCTTAACAAAACCTCACAAGTGGCGTTGTATATGCCTGTCAAGCCCCTCACCCACCACCACAAGCACAACCCACACACAGCCACTCCCTCCTCACAGGTGTGTCTGGATATGCCTGGCAACACGACCCTTGCTAGGAAAACACTTGCCACAAATATCACACTTGTACTTCCTCTCACCAGTGTGGATGAGCATGTGTGTGTTAAGATGGGTCTTGTGGGCAAACGTTTTCCCACACTCCTGACACTCAAAGTTTCTCTCACCAGTGTGGGTGAGCATGTGGCTGTTAAGACTGCTCTTGTGGGTAAATGTTTTCCTACACTCCTGACACTCAAAGTTTCTCTCACCAGTGTGGGTGAGCATGTGGCTGTTAAGATGGCTCTTCTGGGTAAATGTTTTCCTACACTCCTGACACTCAAAGTTTCTCTCGCCAGTGTGGGTGAGCATGTGGCTATTAAGACTGCCCTTCTGGGTAAATGTTTTCCTACACTCCTGACAGTCAAAGTTTCTCTCACCAGTGTGGGTGAACATGTGTCTGTTAAGATGGCTCTTGTGGGTAAATGTTTTCCTACACTCCTGACACTCAAAGTTTCTCTCACCAGTGTGGGTGAGCATGTGTTTGTTAAGACTGTTCTTGTGGGCAAATGTTTTCCTACACTCCTGGCACTCAAAGTTTCTCTCACCAGTGTGGGTGAGCATGTGGCTCCTAAGAACATCCTTACGAGTGAACACTTTGCCACAGTGGTCACATCTCAGCCCTGTCTTGCGTGTATGAGTGAGGATGTGTGCATTAATGCCAGCCTTGCTGGAGCACACTTTGCCACAGTCATCACAAGTGTAGGTCCTCACGCCCTCCATTGCAGCACTACTTTTTGCCAGCCCCCTGTGGGGGGAGGCGTCAGCTGGTCCTGCAGGAAACCCCGGTGGAGGCCCAGGGGATGAACCAAGTAACCTTGTGTACGCGGGAAATTACGTTAATAGGGGAAGGGATGCAATAACTTATAATTATCAATTAACTAACGATGATTTTCCTCCACTCCTCAGTCCTGAATCACTGGTTAGTGAGGAGGGTTATATTTTAGACCAGTGGTAGTTGGCCACGTATCGAAGCGAAGTGAGAACGGAGTTTAACGTCATGAAAAACCTAGAAGCAGCCAGACGCTCGCTGAGTTAAGTCGCCTGTGGGGAGGTGATTTTCTCGCCCTTGGTAAAGGGTCCCAAGTTAGGGAGCTGTTGGGGGTTTAAAGGGTCGCCAACAGCGTTTTTAGCGACTTAACTCGCGAGCGTTTTGGCTACTTCTAAGGTTATCATGACGTTAAACTCCGTTCTCACTTCGCTTCGATACGTGGCCACTACCATGGTCTAAAATATAACCTCGCTCACTAACCAGTGATTCAGGACTGAGGAGTGGAGGAAAATCACTCGTTAGTTAATTGATAATTATAAGTTATTTCACCCCTTTCCCCTATTAACGTAATTTCCCGCATTACAAAAAGCGTTCCCCAATACAAGGGAAGCCGGGAGGAGTCCTGGCGTGGGCGCCGACCTGGACTCTTCACCTCAGCACCTGTAACATTGGTGGCCGTCAGCACACAAGGCAGGCAAGTGCTTCCTTGAAAGGGGGTTCCTGCTTCACCTCCAGCTAACACCTAGCCAATGTTTGCAGCCAAGGAGTAAGGCCAGCACAGGAGCCTCACGCCACCACTCTACAGGTGGAGGAGTGGAGTGGTGAGTGGCTAGTGACCTTCAATGTAGGCAAAGTGTAGCTAAGCCTTGCACATCAGGCACAACCAATAATGGGTAATGGGGCAGATAATGGGGGAGTGAGAGAGAGGGGTTTCTCTCTTCTCTCTCCTCTCTCTCTCTTCTCTCTCTCTCTCTCTTCTCTCTCTCTCTCTCTCTCTCTCTCTCCCCCCTCTCTCTCTCTCTCTCTCTCTCTCTCTCCTCTCTCTCCTTCTCTCTTCTCTCTCTCTCTCTCTCTCTCTCATAAACAGGCAAGGACAGAATATGAAACTGAATATTCTTCTATTCAATTGAAATTTGCTCAGGAATGTGTACATACAGTGCATAAATAAAAACAAAACTATACAGTACATACTTTCCATTAAATCAATACATACACATAAAGAAAGAGAGGTGGGGGGGGGGGGCAGAGGTCAATCCTGCCATGGGATACAGACAAGTGACCGCTTTCCTCTCCTCCAGCCCACCTGTCCATAAGGGCTCATTTGCCACCGACATCACATTTTCACTTAAAAAAATAACTAATATAATTAATAGAAAAAATATTTCCTGAAGAGAGGTCAAGAGAGGCAGGAAGGAAGGATGGAAGGAAGGATGGAAGGATGGATGGAAGGAAAGAAGAAACGAAGGATGGAAGGAAGGAAGGAAGGAAGGATGGAAGGAAGGATGGAAGGAAGGAAGAATGGAAGGAAGGAATGGAAGAGAAAGGAAGGATGGAAGGAAGGAAGGATAGAAGGAAGGAAGGAAGGAAGGAAGGAAGGAAGGAGGGGAGGAGGATGGATGGATGGATGGATGGATGGATGGTGATGGAAGAAGGAAGGATGGATGGAAGGATGGATGGAAGAAAGGAAGGATGGATGGATGGAAGAAAGGAAGGAAGGAAGGAAGGAAGGAAGGATGGAAGGAAGGAAGGAAGGAAGAAAGGAATGAAGAAAGGAATGAAGAAAGGAAGGAAGGAAGGAAGGAAGGAAGGAAGGAAGGAAGGAAATGCAATAAAAAGGAAGAACCAGAAACAAAGAAAATAAATGAAAATAATCAAGAAAAGAGAAAAAAAAATTAATCAATGTAAAAAAATGACTAATAAACAAATAATGTCATAAATCTCTCCCCTCTCTCTCTCTCTCGCTCATATAACCATTCATAACTATACTATTACTACTACTACTACTACTATTACTACTACAGTACTACCACCACTACCAACGTCAGTTCGTACACAAGTTGTTTCGTACACCTACAATTTGTACTTCAAAAAGTTGTTTTTCGTATGTTTTAGGAACCATGTCGTTTACTTGACACCAGTACGAAATTGACTACTAGTTACGAAAACGACACCGGTATCTACGTACCACAACTCTATACGTACGAAACATCCAACAAAACCGGGTACCAAACAACTTTGTACTGTTAAAACCCTACAACCGTAGTTCACACCTATAAACAACCATTTCGTACAACGAGTGTCAGATTCATCCCAAAACACTCGAAACTTGCAGGAAAACGCCACTGGCTGTTATTTTTATGTGTTCATTTATAGCCCTACAGACACAGATGAATGAAATAAAATGACAAAAGAATTCTCCAGAATACCTAGTTTCCTGAAATCATGGAGAGAGAGAAGTAAGAGAAGCCACCACACGTCTGTACAGCGAAAAAAGTTGCGCGAGAGTGTTATCTACGGAAGAATTTATTCCATAATCTGGAGATGATGGACTGTGTGTGTGTTGTATTCACCCATGGTCTTTCACGGAAGGGCTGCAATCCTGCGAGTTTTCACTCCTGCAGGTGAGCAAAGGTGACCGGGTCTGGTCTGCTCGGGCTACATACACAAACCATCCCATACTCAGCGGAACAATAACACCTGGAATTGATCAAGTGAAAAATCCCTAACCGTAGGTTCGAACCTACCTACCACTCACAAAGAATGTCAGATTCTCCAAAACACTGAAACTATGCAGAAAACGCCGGTGATATTTTGTAATGTGTTCATTTATAGCCTACTATGACACAGATGAAGACACAAAATGACACAGACTCTCCAGATAGATAGCCCCTTCTAGCTTTCCTGAAATCATGGATGTAGAAATGTAAGTATTAACGCCACCACACGTCTGTACAGCGAAAACAACGTTGTCCTGGCGACTTTAGTGTTATCTACGGTAGAATTTCTTCCATGTAATCTGGAGATGATGGACTTGTGTGTGTGTGTGTTATTCACCCATGGTCTTGTCCACGCGAGCGGGCTCGCGATCGCCAGTTTTCACCCTCTCAGTGCGAGCTTGGAGCTCATTATTACCGATCTTTGGGCAATGCTGGGACCTCACACACCACACACCCCCATCCCCTTACTCAAGGGGGACAGTAACCGCCCGAATTTGTCAGTGAAAAATCCCCGGGAGCACGAGGATTCGAACCGCCTACCCACAGAATGGGAGCCCGTCACGTTATCAACCTGACCATCGCGCGGTGTGTGTGTGTGTGTGTGTATTCATCTAGTTGTATTTTACGGGGCCAGAGCAATGCTCGTGTGGCCCCGTCTCCATATCAACATATTTATCATTCATCCTTAGTGCTTTGTGTTGGCCGAAGCCAGCACCCCGAAGACCAGGTCACAAACCCCGGCTAACACCCGGTACCCATTCACTGCTGGGTGGACAGGGGCTCGGGTTTTAAGGAAACAACCCATCTGTTTCCGCTCCGCCCGGGGATCGAACCCGGGACTTCTCGGTTGTGGTTGTGTCTGTGTGTGTGTGTGTGTGTGGGCATGTGTGTGTGTTGTTTGGGGGAAGGTGTAGCGATCTCACCAGCTACTTTGATATCAGTAGCTACACCCGCCACTGCGCATGCGCGGCAGACGACGTCACACAGGTAAGCATTGGCCACCAGGGTTCCCAGACTTGCTAAAATATGGTGGAAACATTGAATGTAAAGTAGTAATTAAAGTAGAACATTTCACGCATTTCACATTAACACTACGTACCCTTGTTTGACAATATATACGTTTTACCCAAGATAAGAATTGGTATACGTGTACTATATTATCAAACAACTATTCACCCAGGGAGCAGTACGTTTCAGTATAAGGGTAGGGTAATGTTCCAGGCACATTCGCTTGAAATGTTCTATGTTCTACTTTAATTACTATTCTACATTCAATGTTTCCACCACGTTTTACCCAGGATCAGAATTAGTATATATTGTCAAACAACTATTCATCCAGGGAACAGTGTTTCAGTGCGTATTTGTGAGGTGTAGCTACTCGGGCCAAGGGTAGCTGGTGAGATCGCTAGAGGCGATCTCAGCAGCTACCCTTGGCCCGAGTAGCTACACTGCACAAATACGCACTGAAACACTGTTCCCTGGGTGAATAGTTGTATGACAATGTATACCAATTCAGATCCTGGGTAAAACATGGTGGAAGTATCGAATGTAGAGTAGTAATTAAAGTAGAACATAGAACATTTCAAACGAATGTGCCCTGGAACATTACCCTTGGATAAAACGTATCTATTGTCAAACAGGGGTACGTAGTGTTCTAGGCACAGGCACATCCGCGTGAAATGTTTTATGTGCGAATGTGCCTGGAACATTACCCTACCCGTATACTGAAACACTGCTCCCTGGGTGAATAGTTGTATGATAATATCAGCAAGTCTGGGAACCCTGGTGGCCAATGTTTACCTGTGTGACGTCGTCTGCCGCGCATGCGCAGTGGCGGGTGTAGCTACTGAGATCAAAGTAGCTGGTGAGATCGCTACAGAAGGGGGAGAGTATGGGCAAACGCTACCGTAGAGATTGATCGAAACAACTTGTGAACGAACTGACGGTAATTATGGAGGAGAGTTTCACGTTCATTTTCAGAGACACCAACTACTTTTTCTTGGCCTACAATAGGTGCTTGTTCTAATGGTGCTAGTTTTTTTTTGCGCAAACCAAAAAAAAAAAAAAAAAAAAATGAAAAAAAAAATGAAACCTAACCTAACCTAACCTAACCTAACCTTACAGGTTTTAAAGAAACCTAACCTAACCTTAACCACAAAATATAATTTTTTGTTTTTTTTTGTTTTTTTGGTTTGCGCAAAATAAAACTAGCACCATTAGAACAAGCACCTATTGTAGGCCAAGAAAAAGTAGTTGGTGTCTCTGAAAACGAACGTGAAACTCTCCTCCATATTAACCGAACTGACTCCCATTCTGGTCCTAGTGTAAAATAATAACAATAAAAAATTCACACAAAGAAAAAAAAATAACGTCACAAAGTCAATTCGGACAATTTTCGGTAAAACTTTGGAAGAAGTCCTTCACCCCTATCTTTTTTTTCTTTCCCCTATAGCCAACAAGCCTGGGGAACTGGCGGGAATACGGGGTTTTTGGGTGGGGGAAGCAAATATAAGTGATTTATGGCTCCCCAAAAAATCATCAAAGTCACTATATGTAAAAATCTAACCTAACCTAACCTTAACCACAAAGAATACCTAACCTAACCTAACCTAACCTAACCTTAACCACAAAGTATACCTAACCGAACCTAACCTAACCTTAACCACAATGTATACCTAACCTAACCTAACCTTAACCACAAAGTATACCTAACCTTAACCACAAAGTATACCTAACCTAACCTTAACCACAAAGTATACCTAACCTAAACCTAACCACAATAACCTAACTAACTTAACCACAAAGTATACCTAACCTAACCTTAACCACAAAGTATACCTAACCTAACCTAACCTTAACCACAAAGAATACCTAACCTAACCTAACCTTAACCACAAAGTATACCTAACCTAACCTAACCTTAACCACAAAGTATACCTAACCTAACCTAACCTTAACCACAAAGTATACCTAACCTAACTGGACTTAGAATTTTTTGAGGCACCTCATATTTCATAGCGGCCGTGTGGGTTAACCAAGGCTGAGCGCACGCTGGAACCTTAATAGATGTGAAGTACAATAAGCATACAATACAGTGCGGGGTTAATATGGAGGAGAGTTTCACGTTCGTTTTCAGAGACACCAACTACTTTTTCTTGGCCTACAATAGGTGCTTGTTCTAATGGTGCTAGTTTTATTTTGCGCAAACCAAAAAAAAAAAAAAAAAAAATGTATATTTTGTGGTTAAGGTTAGGTTAGGTTTCTTTAAAACCTGTAAGGTTAGGTTAGGTTAGGTTAGGTTAGGTTAGGTTAGGTTAGGTTAGGTTAGGTTAGGTTAGGTTTCATTAAAACATAAGGTTAGGTTAGGTTTCATTTTTTTTTTCATTTTTTTTTTTGGTTTGCGCAAAATAAAACTAGCACCATTAGAACAAGCAGCTATTGTAGGCCAAGAAAAAGTAGTTGGTGTCTCTGAAAACGAACGTGAAACTCTCCTCCATAATTACCCAGTGCGGTAGTTCATTTCAGTCAAAGCCGGAAGGATGAGTTCCAAAGTATTTCCAAATTTTCTTCTACACCCATCACCAAAATCCAACAAAACCTCCAACATCCCACAAAAAACCCGATAATTCCCACAGAAACCCACCAAAACACCCTCAAATATGGAGCTACAAACACGTCTTTGCATAACCCTTAATAGACCCTTAATTAAAGGTGACACAAGGTTAACTACGCGCTATAAACGTGTGGGAGTGTATGATAGTACTCACTCGTTAGGTATTGTGGTGTCTTCGATGATAACTACGTCGTCATCGTCCGAATTGTAACTATTTTCGACGTCCATTTGTTGTGGGTCGGCCGTCTTTGTGGCTGTGGGAAAGCGCGAGCACGAGCACGAGTTGCGACTTGCTCTCTCTGTCTGTCTGTCTGTTTCTCTCTCTCTGTCTGTCTGTCTGTCTGTCTCTGCCTGTCTGTCTGTCTGTCTGTTCCTCTCTTCCTCTCTCTCCTCTCTCTCCTCTCTCCGCCTCACTTCTCTCTCTCTCCCTCTCTCTCTCTCTCTCTCTCTCTCTCTCTCTCTCTCTCTCTCTGTCTGTCTGTCTGTCTCTGTCTGTCTGTCTCTCTCTCTGTCTGTCTGTCTCTCTCTGTCTGTCTGTCTCTCTAGCTCTCTCTGTCTGTCTGTCTGTCTGTCTGTCTATTTCTCCCTGTCTGTCTGTCTCTGTCTGTCTGTCTGTCTCTCTGTCTGTCTGTCTGTCTGTCTCTCTCTCTCTGTCTGTCTGTCTGTCTGTCTCTCCTTGTCTATATATTACTATAAATTATATTTCTAAGCTGACTAGTGACTGTTGTATTTTCATCACATTATATTCAGGCTTATTCATATATTAATATTTTGTTGTTGTTCTGATCGATAAATGTAGATAAATTATAACAATATCTTTTCTTTGCTTTTGCAGATGAGTGACAAAATAAGTGTTTGTAAATAGCGGTACAACTACCGTAGATAACAGTGAAGTCGCCACCTGCAGTGAAGTCGCCAGGCGCCAAATATTACGAATTATAGCATCACTACTGATTTTTATGTGCCACTGAAGATGTTACACAGTAGTTTATATCATGACTGTATAATCTACCCTGTTTCAGCGTTGTTTTATGCTTCGTATCTGCAAATATAACTCTTTCGCATATTGCTTCTCACGTTTTTCTTCGCACGACGACAGACAGCAGCTGATCACCTTTCGGGCGACAGGACACAAGACTTGCCAGATCTTTCAAACTTGAATAGAATTTGTTTTCACGTTGGCAGAGGAATTTTTATATATCCAAGCATCTTCCGCAGCTAATATATAGACTTGTTTTACTTTACCTCTAATTTCCCTGAATTCCCCAGAGTGGCGACTCAACTGTTGGGTTAAAATACTAGCTGGCGACTTACTGTAGTAGGTATAGTGAGGTCGCCACTCGGTTTATTTTTGTAATTTGTTCATTTGTAGCCCTAATATGACACAGATGAAGACACAAAATGACACAGACTTTCCAGATAGACCCTTCTAACTTTCCTGAAATCATGGATGTACAAATGTAAGTATTAACGCCACCACACGTCTGTAAATAACAAAGAAACGGAGAACTGGTGACTTCACTGTTATCTACCGTACAGCTAATTCGAGAGAACTGGAACCCAAAATGCCAGGGGTCGCTGGCAGTTTTAACTCACTTTTTTGATAATAAGTTGGTCTACTGGAAAACAAAATATGGGCTTATTCCACTGCACTTAAAACACAAAAGTATAATATTAAGAACGATTTTCTTCTATATGTATATTGTATAGAAGCCTGATTCTGTAAAACATTGTATATAACCAAATAACCAAGGAGGTTATAGTTGAGGAGGCGAGGTAAATGCTACTCTATGATATTATATAGTCAATAACGAATGTTTAAAAGTTATCTATACCTAGGCAGTCATATTTTCCTGTTATTATTGTGTATCAATCAGATAGAAAGCCTGGAGGTGCAATGAGTCGACGCGTGAAGTCGTAATGTTTTGATTCAATCTCCCCGCCACAATCTGCCCCGCCCACCACTCCCCGCCGCGGCGTGTCGCCTCCACAATTATAACCTACATTGTCGCAGCAACAAGCCGATTTCGGCATTCTTTATTCTTCGTTTTTCCAAGGCATTGCTTATTGTATTTTGACAAGCGTTTGCCAGACACAGCAGTACTGTCTTAGAAAACAGTGTGAACATCGCCCAAATTTTACATGCCACAATATACATGTAAAAAATATATTAAGCTTTGCTACTCGAGGCGAGTAATTTGCATTAAATTGCTATTATAGAACGTTCCATCGTAATGCATGTCATCCATATAATTAGTAGAACAACAGAAGAACTATATTTTTTTGTATTCAGATGCGGTGCATCAATGTTTATCGCGAAATTAATTTATGAAAAATATTAGTCGCGGAGCCAAAACACAGTAGACCAACCTTCGAGTTAAAACTGCCAGCGACCACTGGCATTTCTCGAGTTTCAGATCATTGGAATTAGTAACTAAAGTATAACTCTAACTACTGGTCTAACGCCTGTAATACAAAACAAGGAAATTAACAGTGACATCACCTAAAGTAAGAAAGAAAGAAAGAAAGAAATATCTTACACAGAAGAATATAATAAAGAATACAAAAATAATGTAAAATAAAAAGATATAAAATAATAATGTTAGAAATACAGTGAAAGAAAAATAAATAGACAAGACGAGACAAAATAAAAACAAATGATAATAAATAATTTTAATAGAATAATAATAATAATAATAATAATAATAATAATAATAATAATAATAATCTAATAATAATTAATAAAATAATTGATAATCTTGATAATTTCTTTCATTTCTTCGATATGAAAAAAAGATAGTGAGTGAAAAGTGAAAGAAAATGAGTGAAAATTGTGAGAAAATTTAAAGAAAGTTAGAGAAAGTGAGAAAATAAGTGCAAGTGAAACAGAAAATAAGTGAAAAAAGTGAGAAAATTTAAAGAAAGTGAGAAAACAAGTAAGTGAAATATAAAATTAGTGAAAAAAGAGAAAATTTAAAGAAAGTGAACAAATAGAAAGTTAGAGCAAGTGAGAAAATAAGTGAAAGTGAATGAGAAAATATGCGAAATTAGCGAGAAAAAAATGAGCCTTAGTGGATGAGAAGAAAAAAAAATTGCAAATAAATAAATAAATAAAATGCGGCCACGCCCACCGGCCGGCCACCACGCCCACACACTCACCACAACATATCGTCCACAGACCTGTAACTTCACGGACACACGCACGCACATACACAGCTGCCTATAGGAGAGGGGGAGAAATAGCGATATATATAAATAGTCATTAACCCCTTCACGCCCAGATCTGTCCTCTGTTATAAAAAAAATGTCTGTCAGCAATAAAATAACGAAAAGTCACTGCATATACCAAATTAGTTAGTGGACAAGGATACTAAACAGGTCATAGCTATTAAAATATTGCTTATAGCCACTAAAAATCGTCTAATGGTAGTCAAATTACAATGGAAATAACGTTCTGGGTCTCAAGGGTTTAAAATAAACTGTTCTCCTTAATAGCGTAGAATATGTATGTGCGTGTGTGTGTACGTGGTGTTGAGTCGAGCAGGGATCTCTTTATGGGGTGGAGTGTGTGTGTGTGCGTGTACATTACCACCACCAAGTTCGCCGAAAGGTAAATGCGTGTTAAAAAGCTGTTTATATGGGTAATCCTTCCTTTCCTTTCATTACAGACACACACACACACACATAAGAACATAAGAAAATAAGGAAGCTACCAGAGGCTGGGAGACCTACACGTGGTAGTTCCTGTTACTTAACACTACCTACATCCACCTTTCATCCCCATCCATAACACTGTCCAGCCTCCTTTTAAAACTCCCTAATGACTCCGCACTAACTACCTAAGAAACTGAGTCCATTCCAATCATTTACCACCCTATTTGTGAACCTGTTCTTCCCTATTTCTTTTTTATATCTACAGTACGCTTTTCCAGCTTTCCTTTTCCACCACACACACACACACACACACACACACACACACACACACACACACACACACACACACACACATGTACAGTATTCATTCAATGCAATATACTGTACTCTTCTCTTCATTTAAATCCTTCTATAATGATGGCCCACTATTAGTATTGGCATCATTATGTGTTGTAGTTGTTGTTAGTGTTGTTGTTGCAGGTGATATTGGTGCTCCCAGACTTCCACAGAGATAATCATGGACTGAGCGACGTGTTTCTATAGTAACAGTGCATTTATAAGCCTTTTATATAGGCCTTTTATAACATTGTATTGCCTATAGTAACATGTTGTTGCCTTTCTGCATCAGGCTCTGGGATCTTCGTCTCCACAAAGCTGCCACAAAATGTTACTTTACCACTCCTACACTTTTATGGGAAGCACTTCATTGTTTTTCTGGCTGGGAATCTCAACCAGTGACATATCGTTGTGTGTCTGTATTCTATGTATTTACTTTATTCAGCTTAAATGTTACTACTAGGTAGGGTGGAGTGAAAGTGGCAATTTTAATTATGATATATTTAAATTTCTTTTGGGTAGCATTAAACACTTGCTAACTGTTATAATAAACAAGATGGCGTATAATAAACAAATTTATAACATTTGTTTTGGCTAGCACGTTCAGCTTGAAAATCACGCCTATTTATCAGAAAAAATGCCGTAAAAATCGGCGAAAAAGGTCCACAATTTTGGTCGTCGCGCCAAAAAATGTACATATCTACCTACCTACCAACCTACCTACCTACCTTCCTACCTACCTACCTACATACCTACCTACCTACCTACCTTGCTTAATTTTATCCCTTTTTTTCAGGCACACATTGACTACTCCTGTCAAGACAAGAGAAAGCGTATCACGCACCTTGTTTGGAGCACCAAGTGCGCTCCCTAAGAACCGGCTACCAACATACGGAGACGTAATGAAGTTGTATAACCTGACCAAGCGCACCCTAAAAGAACAATCCAACAAAGAACCTTCGCAGCACGATATCACTGAAATCGTTATAGTGGATGTTGTTATGATATGGGAAAAATCATCACTTCCACGGCTCAGCCACAGGCGCATACAGGACATGCTGAAAACATATCATCACAAATATTTTGCTATGCTGAAGGTTCCGAAGGCCAGGCGAGATTCCGACAAGTATAAAGAGATGATTACTATTCTTCTGGCAGATTCCGACACATTGTTTGACATAAGCTCCTGTAAATGCCAACCGATTGAGTCCTGTGCTTGTGAAAAGTCAAGAAAAGTCCCGGTAATAGAACAATCATTTTTGGTAGATCAGAGAGGTGAGAGATTGATGATAATAGCCGGTGTTGATAGATTAGAGAGTGGAAAGCAGCAACAAAGATACATCAGGAATGAGGCAATACGACGACAAACTACACCTGCCAAAGATAAAAGTCCCGAACCATCGACGTCATCATCAACCAACATGGAGATCAATGACATTGATTCTAATTCTAATGACGATGTTACGAGTGATGATAGCGACTCTGAAATGTTTGCGAACACGCCTAAAAAACCAACGCCAAAGCAAGAAGCTAAAGGTAATCAGATGAGAGTGAAGCTTCCGTCTGTAGCGTTAGCGTGTGACCGTCATGGGTTATCGGACCGGGCGGCAGCAAGTATAACGAGTGCTGTACTACAGCACTGGGACTGAGAGTGCTGTGAAGTGTGGGGCAGGTGTATCCAGCTTCTTTCCTGTGAATACAGGAGTGAGGCAAGGGTGCGTCCTTGCCCCATCACTTTTCAACGCTTGTATGGACTGGGTATTGGAAAAGGTTGTAGGTCAAAGTGATTGTGGAGCATCCGTCGGCAACACCAAGATCACTGATCTTGTTTTTGCCGATGATGCAGTAATCTTTGCTGAGTCGCTGGAGGTCCTGGTGATGGCTCTCGAGGCGCTGCACGAGGAGGCAAAGCCTTTGGGACTTGAGGTCTCCTGGCTCAAGACCAAGGTCCAGGTGTTTGGAGACTTACTAGATGAAGCAGTACAGTCAGTCTGTTCATGCGTGTGGCGAGGACATTGAGATCTTGGAAAGTTTTACATACCTTGGTAGCGCAGTCCATAATGACGGCGGGTCACGCCAAGAAGCCTTACGGCGGATTGGCATAGCCCACGGTGTTATGGACTCGCTCAGCGGGAGTATTTGGCGTTGTCGGTACCTGTGCAGGAGGACAAAGATCCGGATCTTCAAGTCGCTTGTGATCCCTGTCTTACTCTATGGTTGTGAGACATGGACACTAAATAGTGACTTGAAGAGACGAATCAATGCCTTTGTTAATAAGTGTCTTCGCAGAATCATGGGGTATCGCTGGGATGATTACGTGTCAAATCAGCGATTAAACCGTGAGACTGAATCGAGGCCTATTACCTGCATAGTCCATCAGCGCCAACTTCGGCTATATGGGCATGTGGCACGCTACCCTGAAACCGATCCTTCCCATCGGGTTGTATCTGTAAGAGACAATCCGGCGTGGAGGAGGCCAAGGGGGCGCCCACAAGGCTCGTGGCTGGGGCAAGTTCATGCTTCTTGTCGAGAGCTGCTTGGTATGGGAAAGGAGCCTGCATGGGAACTCGCGCGTGGTGACCCCCGGGAGTGGCGTCGTAGGGTGGGCGAGGCGACGCGCCCCCCGGCGTATGCCCCCAATGATTGATTGATTGATTGTACTACAGGACATCGGAATCGTTCACGAAGGCGATGTCAGTCATGTGATAGACAGAAGCAAGAT
Source organism: Chionoecetes opilio (assembly GCA_016584305.1). NCBI lineage: Eukaryota > Metazoa > Arthropoda > Malacostraca > Decapoda > Majidae > Chionoecetes > Chionoecetes opilio. The sequence goes on from JACEEZ010001906.1 coordinate 123,033, forward strand.
AAGACGCGAGCGAAGCAAGAAAAGAAGTCAAGTGCGCGAGGAAAGAGACAATGACATTAGCGGCTTCTATTTTGACGGTCGCAAAGACAAGACATGGTGCAAGTGAGAAAAGATGACGAAAAGTTACATCGAGAGGTCACGAGCGAAGAAAATATAGTAATCATATCTGAACCGGGGTCGTCTTATTTTGGACACATAACTCCAACCGGCGGCTCTAGCAAAGTTGTAACAGTTGAACTGATAAAATATTTAGACGAAAGAGGTGTAAATAAAACAGAAATAATGGCTCTGGGATGCGACGGCACATTAGTCAACACTGGATATAAGGCGGCATCGTTCGATTGTTTGAACTGTCTCTAAAACGACCAGTTAATTGGTTCATCTGCCAACTTCACGCGAATGAGCTTCCATTGAGGCATCTCTTCGCTCATCTCGACGGAAAGACCACAGGACTAAAAGGCTTCTCAGGTCCGATCGTTAAACAACTACCAACCTGTGAAGCTTTACCGCTAGTGACATTTTCACACATTCAGTGTGAAATGCCCTCGACACTCCTTGATGATTTATCAACAGATCAGAAGTACCTTCATGACATGTGTAACGTCATATCAGTCGGTGTGTGTCCTGTTGACCTTTCTCTACGAAATCCCGGTCTAATGAATCATTCGAGATGGTTAACTACAGGCAATCGCATTCTACGTCTGTATGTGTCTACAGCGAACCCCTCAGATCAACTCAAAGAACTTGTTCTCTTCATTGTCAGAGTTTATGCACCCATGTGGTTTGCGATAAAGATGAAACCCTCGTGCAAAGATGGAGGAAGGCACGTGTTTGAAACGACCAACAAATCTCGCTACATGAAGAAAGATTTTCATCGTGTCGTCGACCCCGTTATACAAAGAAATGGTTATTTCGGACATCCCGAGAATCTTCTTCTCAGTATGATAACCGACGCTCGACCCCATATACGCGAACTCGGTGTACGTCGCATCATGAAAGCAAGAAAAGTAGCGAAACCGGGCCCGGTCAGGGTCTTCAAGGTGCCAACTCTGAACTTTGAAGCCGAAGACTACACTTCTATGATTGACTGGCGCAAAGAACCAGTCACGGAACCACCGGTGACCATGAAGATTGATGACGAGACTCTTCTACGCTTCATCCACGAGGATGTCACGCCAATCGTCGGCTTTTCACGCTACCCCTGTCACAAGCAAGCAGTCGAGAGACATATTAAGCTTGTTACGGAAGCTTCGGCGGCGGTCTGTGGGAAGGAAAGCCGCGATGGGTTTATACGGGTCCGGTTGGAGTCGCAGGCTAAAATGCCCAAATTTGAAACCAAAATTCAACATAAAATTTGAAAAACTATGAAAATAAATTAAGTGAACTATGTTCCTATATTACTGTTCTTTGTTTGTTTGTGTAAATTCAAGCAGTTACTTGTTAAAATTGTACAATACAAATAATGGTTTTGCAGTCTAAGCCCATTTAGATACAGCAAAACGCCATTTGGCCTCGAAAAAAAAAAAAAAAAAAAAAAATCGGCGTGATTTTCAAGCTGAATGTGCTACCCAAATTTTTTTTTTTTTTTTTCTATTTCATGTCAACATGTTGTTTAGACTCCTTAGCAAGTTCTTTATAACTACCCAAAGAAGAAAAACAAATCTGAAAATGTTCACTCCACCCTACTACTAGGGTCTCGTTTCCATGCAATACACAGTAAACCCTCGCTATAACGGACAATTTGGGGGGAGGGGTGATCCGATATATGCAATACTCCGTTATATCCGAAGAAGTAGAAGGGGCAGCTGAATTTGAGGGAACGGTCTTCTTGCTTCTATGAGGGTAGGGTAAGGTAGGATAGGGTAAGGTAGGGTAGGGTAAGGCTTCTTGAAGGTAGGCAGGTCACACGTGGAACGAGAGGTAACGCGAGTGAGAGCTACGGCGAGGGAAAACCGCACGGTATAAGCGGTATATACTTTGCTTATGTGGTCGTTTTAAATCTGCCTGAATTATTCTCTCTCTCTCTCTCTCTTACTTTCTTGACTTTTTATCATTGAAAGCATAAAACAATATAAACAAACCTGTAGTGGCAAAAATATATAAACAATAATAATCATACTAATGAGAAAAATGTTTTATTAATTCTTTCATTACTAATATTACTTTCTGGAGGAAGAAGAGGAGGAGCAAGTGCCAATGAAGAAGAGGAGGAGGAGGAGGAAGAGTAATAATGATAATAATATTGTATTTCTCTTCTACGTCTGTTCATTAGCGATGCATGTTGAACCTATTATCACCTCTCTCTCTCTCTCTCTCTCCCTCTCTCTCTCTCTCTCTCTCTCTCTCTCTCTCATCTCCTCTCTCTCTCTCTCTCTCTCTCTCCTCTCTCTCTCTCTCTCTCTCTCTCTCTCTCTCTCTCTCTCTTCCTCTCTTTCTCTCTCTCTCCTCTCCTCTCTCTTCTCTCTCTCTCTCTCTACCTCTCTCTCTCTCTCTCCTCTCTCTCTCTCTTCCTCTCCTCTCTCCTCTCTCTCTCCTCTCTCTCTCTCTCTCCTCTCTCTCTCTCATTTTTCCCTCTGTAATCTGTGAAATAAAACATTGAACACAAATATTCATGAAGTGGCTTTATTGATATTCTTAACAACACCTCACAAGTGGCGTTGTATATGCCTGGCAAGCCCCTCACCCACCACCACAAGCACAACCCACACACAGCCACTCCCTCCTCACAGGTCTGGATATGCCTGGCAACACGACTCTTGGTAGGAAAACACTTGCCACAAATATCACACTTGTACTTCCTCTCACCAGTGTGGGTGAGCATGTGTGTGTTAAGACTGCCCTTCTGGGTAAATGTTTTCCTACACTCCTGACACTCAAAGTTTCTCTCATCAGTGTGGGTGAGCATGTGTGTGTTAAGATTACCCTTCTGGGTAAATGTTTTCCTACACTCCTGACACTCAAAGTTTCTCTCACCAGTGTGGGTGAGCATGTGTGTGTTAAGACTGCTCTTGTGCGTAAATGTTTTCCCACACTCCTGACACTCAAAGTTTCTCTCACCAGTATGGGTGAGAATGTGTGTGTTAAGACTCCTCTTGTGGGTAAATGTTTTCCTACACTCCTGACACTCAAAGTTTCTCTCACCAGTGTGGGTGAGGATGTGTTTGTTAAGACTGCTCTTGAGGGTAAATGTTTTCCTACACTCCTGACACTCAAAGTTTCTCTCACCAGTGTGGGTGAGGATGTGTGTGTTAAGATGGCTCTTGTGGGCAAATGTTTTCCTACACTCCTGACACTCAAAGTTTCTCTCACCAGTGTGGGTGAGCATGTGTGTGTTAAGATTGCCCTTCTGGGTAAATGTTTTCCTACACTCCTGGCACTCAAAGTTTCTCTCACCAGTGCGGATGAGAATGTGTGTGTTAAGACTGCTCTTGGGTAATGTTTTCCCACACTCCTGACACTCAAAGTTTCTCTCACCAGCTGTGGGTGAGAATGTGTGTGTTAAGACTCCTCTTGTGGGTAAATGTTTTCCTACACTCCTGACACTCAAAGTTTCTCTCACCAGTGTGGGTGAGGATGTGTGTGTTAAGATTGCTCTTGTGGGTAAATGTTTTCCTACACTCCTGACACTCAAAGTTTCTCTCACCAGTGTGGGTGAGCATGTGGCTCCTAAGAGCACCTTTACGAGTGAACACTTTGCCGCAGTGGTCACACCTCAGCCCTGTCTTGCGTGTATGGGTGAGGATGTGTGCAGTAATGCCAGACTTGCTGGAGCACACTTTGCCACAGTCATCACAAGTGTAGGTGCTCACGCCCTCCATTGCAGCACTACTTCTGCCAGCACCCCTGTGGTGGGAGGCGTCACCTGGTCCTGCAGGAACCCCGGTGGAGGCCCCGAGGATGAACCAAGCAGTCCCTAATATAAGGGAAGCCGGGAGGAGTCCTGGCGTGGGCGCCGACCTGGCCTCTTCACCTCAGCACCTGTAACAGTGGTTTCCGTCAGCACACAAGCAGGCAAGTGCTTCCTTGAAGGGTGCTTCCTACTTCACCCTCCAGCTAACACCTAGCCAGTGTTTGCAGCCAAGGAGTAAGGCCAACACAGGAGCCTCACGCCACCACTCTACATGGTGGAGGAGTGGAGTGTGAGTGGCTAGTGACCTTCAATGCAGGCAAGTGTAGCTAAGCCTTGCACATCAGGCACAACCAATAATGGGTAATGGGGCAGATAATGGGGGAGTGAGAGAGAGAGGGGCTGGCTCTCTCTCTCTCTCTCTCAATAAACAGGCGAGGACAGAATATGAAACATGAATATTCTTCTATTCAATTGAAATTTGCTCAGGAATGTGTACATACAGTGCATAAGTAAAAACAAAACTATACAGTATATAATTTCCATTAAATCAATACATACACATAAAGTAAGTGAGAGGTAGGGGGGGGGGCAGAGGTCAATCCCTGCCATGGCATACAGACAAGTGACCGCTTCCCTCCAGCCCACCTGTCCATAAGGGCTCATTTGCCACAGACATCACATTTTCACTTTAAAAAATAACTAATATAAATTATATGGTCAACACAGGTTGAAATTAATACAAAAAATTATGTAATACATAACGATACAAGTGATCACTTCCCAGTAGTCTCACAATTCAGGCATCAAGCTGTGAAAAAAGATACATCGCAATTTATTTACAAAAGATGTCTAACGAATGCTGCCTTAGAGGTCTTCAATAATGATATTTCTCAGCTGGATTGGACACCTATTCTTGATTGTGCTTGTCCTGATGATTCTTACAATTTATTTTACCATCAGTTTGATAATTATATAATCTGTTCCAAAAACATTTTTCAGTGAAGCAGATTAGAGTTAAACAAAATTATCATAAAAATTCTTACATCACTCCAGCTTTAAAAACAGCATCAAAGAAAAACACAGGTTAGAAAGACTTGCAAATAAATGGCCAATAACATTTCCTACCTTACTCCTGTAAAACCGACGGAAATAGAGAGCTTCCTAAAAGGCATTAAGTCTGATGCGGCAGGATATGATTATATTTCACCCAAACTACTAAGACACACTGCCTCTTTCATTTCTACTCCCTTAACACACATAATTATAACCTCTCCTTTATGACCGGTATCTTTCCAAGTGAGCTTAAAAAGGCAAAGGTAATTCCGCTGCACAAATCAGGTAGTAAGCATGATATTAATAATTACAGACCCATTTCGATTCCTCCAGCATTTAGCAAATTGTTTGAAAAAGCACTCTCCACTCGCCTTGTTAACTACCTTGAGAAAAAACCGCCTACTAACAGACTGTCAACATGGATTCAGATCAAACCCCTCTACAGAGTCAGCAATCCTACAATTTGTTAATGATGTATATAAATACTTGGAAGGTAAATTCTATGTAGCTGGAATATTCTTAGATCTATCCAAAGCCTTTGATTCCTTAGATCATAACATACTTCTTGATAAACTTGAACATATAGAGATAAGGGGCATTACTCACCTGTTATTGAAGAGCTACATCAGTAACAGGTCACAAAGTGTATATTGTAATTCCATGTATTCGTTTTTCAAAGTTATAACTAAAGGTGTACCTCAGGGATCTATTTTAGGGCCTCTACTTTTTCTCATATATATTAATGATATACCAAATGCTAGCACAAAATTTAAATGTACTATTTATGCTGATAACACTAGTCTCTTATTAGCTGATACAAATATTGACTCCTTACATATAAATTTAAATCTTAAATTAAATCTAATAAATCAATGGCTAGAGTCCAATAAATTGCACCTCAATATTGCCAAAACCAATTACATACTTTTCCAAAATCGATCAATAAAGAATATTATGCCTCCATTGTCATTAAAAGGTCAATTAATTCAACGTGTACCTCATACAAAGTTTCTAGGAATTAATATTGACGAGAACTTAAACTGGAGCTTTCACATTAATCAAGTCTGTCTGAAATTATCTAAAATATGTGGTATATTGTATAGGGTCCGCCATCAACTTACAACTGAATATATGTTAAGTATATATTATACATTGTGTTACCCTCACTTGATTTATTGCGTTTCCATATGGGGTTGTACATGGCCATCTTTCCTAAATAAATTGATAATAGCCCAAAATAAAATCATGGGATGCATTCTATTCATGGGAAAATTTGCTTCCACAAATCATATATATCCTCAGCTAAATATATTAAATTTCAAATGAATTAGAAAATATTTCACATTGTTGCTTATCTATAAAAACATTAAACTCTACCCAGGAAATAAGGTTTTCGATTTCATCGGAAATATTTATAATACTAGGGGTAGTCTAATAGTATTAATGTAGTGTGTCCACAGTTTCGTGCATCCCTCTACAACAAAAGTGTGTTGTGTGAAGGGCCTCAGATAGGGAATTCTCTTCCTATTGAAATAAAAAGTCTGACGGATGCTGGAAATATATTATAATTGAAGAAGAAAATAAAGACTTATTTATTTAATTGTCAAAATACTTTACAAAATACAAGTTATGATTGTGTCTGTCTAAGAGCTTAGGCTCGACAGGCCGTGCCATCATTACGTTTTTGTTTTTATATATTTAATTATCTTCGTGTGATTTTGTAATGGCAATAAATTTACTTACTTACTTACTTACTTACACACACACACACACACACACACACACACACACACGTCTCTATTTGACATTTTTCCCTCCAATGAATATTCAAATGTGTTAATATATTATGTAGTGTGTGTGTGTGTGTGTGTGTGTGTGTGTGTGTGTGTGTGTGTGTATTTACCTAGTTGTAACATACAGGAAAAGAGCTATGCTCGTACTGTCCCGTCTCCAGATCTACTGTTATCCAGTTTGCCTTTGAAGTCCTGAATACTTCTTGCATTAATCACTTTTGCATCAAGGTTGTTCAAGGCTTCTATGCTTCTATACGGTGTGTGTGTGTGTGTGTGTGTGTGTGTGTGTGTGTGTGTGTGTGTGTGTGTGTGTGTGTGTGTGTGTGTGTGAGAAAAAAAGTTATGTTTCCTTTCAGAATGAGTTCATAGCTATATTTGTGATGATGTTCCCCCTTAAACCACAACATCAACAACATAATAGAGAGGATCTGATGAAAAAATATAGCCAAGTGAGTGAAATTTTAAAAGAAATAAGAACAAAAATCTTAATAAGTATATTGTAGATAATATCTATAATAATATAAGCGAAAGTGTGTGTGTGTGTCTGTCTGTCTGTCTGTTTGTCCGCGATAGGTGCCGACCCCTCTGGCGGAATCCCATCATATGTCACAGTTTTGGAATCAGGTTGACCAGGGGAAGGTTTTAAGCCCACTTATAAGATGATCCGATCACTTTTTTTTTTCTTTTTTTTGCAGCCTATTAACGAGAACTGTGAAGAAAAAAAAGTGGGTTGCGAGAATTAGAGAGAACTGCAACTCCGAAATGCCAGTGGTCGCTGGCAGTTTTAACTCACAATTCGGTGAAAAGTTGGTCAACTTGAAAGAAAAATATGGGCTTATTCCACTGCACTTAAAACACAAAAGTATAATTTTAAGAACGATTTTCTTCTATATGTATATTGTATAGAAGCCTGATTCTGTAAAACATGTATTTAACCAAATAACCAAGTAGGTTATAGTTGAGGAGGCGAGGTAAATGTTACTCTATGATATTATACAGTCAATAACGTATGTTTAGAAGTTATCTATACCTAGGCAGTCATATGTTCCTGTTATTATTGTGTATCAACCAGATAGAAAGCCTGGAAGTGCAATGAGTCGACGCGTGAAGTCGTAATTTTTTGATTCAATCTCCCGCCACAATCTCCCGCCACCACTCCCCGCCGCGGCACGTCGCCTCCACAATTATAACCTACATTGTCGCAGCAACAAGCCGATTTCGGCATTCTTTATTCTTCGTTTTTCCAAGGCATTGCTTATTGTATTTTGACAAGCGTTTGCCAGACGCAGCAGTACTGTCTTAGAAAACAGTGTGAACATCGCCCAAATTTTACATGCCACAATATACATGTAAAAAATATATTAAGCTTTGCTACTCGAGGCGAGTAATTTGCATTAAATTGCTATCTTAGAACGTTCAATCGTAATGCATGTCATGCATACACTTACTAGAACAACAGAAGAACGTTCTTTTTTAGTATTCAGATGCGGTGCATCAATATTTATCGCGAAATTGATTTATGAAAAATATTAGTCGCGGAGGGAAAACACAGTAGACCAACCTTGAGTTAAAAACTGCCAGCGACCACTGGCATTTGTCGAGTTTCAGTTCTCTCCAATTAGAGAGAACTGCAACTCCGAAATGCCAGTGGTCGCTGGTAGTTTTAACTCACAATTTGGTGAAAAGTTGGTCAACTTGAAAGAAAAATATGGGCTTATTCCACTGTACTTAAAACACACAAGTATAATATTAAGAACGATTTTCTTCTATATGTATATTGTATAGAAGCCTGATTCTGTAAAACATTGTATATAACCAAATAACCAAGTAGGTTATAGTTGAGGAGGCGAGGTAAATGCTACTCTATGATATTATATAGTCAATAACGAATGTTTAGAAGTTATCTATACCTAGGCAGTCATATTTTCCTGTTATTATTGTGTATCAATCAGATAGAAAGCCTAGAAGTGCAATGAGTCGACGCATGAAGTGGCAATGTTTTGATTCAATCTCCCCGCCACAATCTCCCCGCCCACCACTCCCCGCCGCGGCACGTCGCCTCCACAATTATAACCTACATTGTCGCAGCAACAAGCCGATTTCGGCATTCTTTATTCTTCGTTTTTCCAAGGCATTGCTTATTGTATTTTGACAAGCGTTTGCCAGACGCAGCAGTACTGTCTTAGAAAAACAGTGTGAACAATCGCCCAAATTTTACATGCCACAATATACATGTAAAAAATATATTAAGCTTTGCTACTCGAGGCGAGTAATTTGCATTAAATTGCTATTATAGAACGTTCCATCGTAATGCATGTCATCCATATAATTAGTAGAACAACAGAAGAACTATATTTTTTGGTATTCAGATGCGGTGCATCAATATTTATCGCGAAATTAATTTATGAAAAATATTAGTCGCGGAGCCAAAACACAGTAGACCAACCTTTGAGTTAAAACTGCCAGCGACCACTGGCATTTCTCGAGTTGCAGTTCTCTCTAATTGAGGAAACCTTGTTGTAGGGTGATGGGTATAGGTGAGTGAATGGGTGGGGTGATGGGTAATGGGTGTGGGGTGATGGGTGAGTGAATGGGTGGGGGGTGATGGGTGATGGGTGAGGGAATAGGTGGGGGATGATGGGTAATGGGTGAGTGAATGGGTGTGTGGTGATGGGTAATGGGTGAGTGAATGGGTGTGTGGTGATGGGTAATGGGTGAGTGAATGGGTGGGGGGTGATGGGTAATGGGTGAGTGAATGGGTGGGGGGAATACATACATTTGAGGAAAGTTAGAAGGGGCTATCTGGAGAGTCTGTTTGGTGGGCCGAGGTGGTGGGTAATGGGTCTATCTGGAGAGTCAGATGGTGGGACGAAGGCCCACCAATAGCCCTCCGCAGGAGCTAGCCAAAAAGTCCGCCCGGAGGGCGGCTTTGCTTTCAGGAAAGTTAGAAGGGGCTATGATGTGAATGGGTTGGCGTTAATGCATACATTTCTACATCCATGATTTCAGGAAAGTTAGAAGGGGCTATCTGGAGAGTCTGTGTTTGGTGGGTCGAGGTGGTGGGTAATGGGTCTATCTGGAGAGTCTGTGTTTGGTGGGCCTTCGGCCCACCAAACACAGGTGGTGGGCCAAAGGCCCACCAATAGCCCTCCGCAGGAGCTAGCCAAAAAGGCCGCCCGGAGCGGCTTTGCGGCTAGTCTACACTAATATACATCACTGAGATAATTACATTGAATAACAAGTATTTACACCGTCATTATACACAATTTTTTCTTTAATCATTTCTATTTATATATGTAAATAAAAATGGATACACCTGCTGGCTGCAAAATTCCACAAAATTTTGCCCTCAGTTGTTTTTTGGCATTTTCCGACTGCACTATTGATCTAAACAGAAAAAGGCCGTAAATATTTTCTGTCCGGTTCGATGAGATCTACGCAGTGGCATAGTCCGTTTAGTCCTAACATGTCACGTTCATGAGAAACTTAGTTTTTAAAAAATAATTTTCCCAATTTTACGGATACGTGTCCCAACACACTGCGTTGGCTTGTTCATTAACTACAGGCGAAAGTGAGCTGGACCTTGACCGTCCGTTTTTAGCGGCTTACGTTGGTTATTATTTACTGCTAGTGTTTGGTTTTAGGTCCTTAAACCTTAAACATTATCCAGCCCTTAAACCACCTACGTTGGGTAAATAATAACGTGCATTCTCCAGTTGCCAGGGAAAATGTTTTGACCCGAGGCACGAGGCGCTATTGTATGTGAAGTGAGCTTTCTGGCGTCTGGCGGACTTAATGTAGGTCTTACGGCAATGTCGTAGGCACACTTCCGATAGACTTTTTTGCGTTCTACAACTTTGTCTGCAGTAAAAAATTTCGAATCTCGAACGCAAGTGGCTTTTCTGTGAGTGTAAAGTGTAATGGAGTGGCTTTCTGGTGAGCTTCGTGGCGTCTGGCGGACTAAGTGTAGGTCTGAATGTAATTTCGAGGTCAGACCCCCGATAGGGTTTGTGGCCCTCTACAACTTTGTCTTCAGTGAAATATTTTTAATCTCGAACGTAAGTGGCTTTCCTGTACGAAAAACCCTCCTGGGCCTGCCCCGTCCCGCCCTGCATAAGTCCATTATATATATATATATATATATAATATATATATATATATAATATATATATATATAATATATATATATATATAATATATATATAAGCGAAAGTGTGTGTGTGTGTGTGTGTGTGTGTGTTGTGTGTGTGTGTGTGTCCGCTCCAGGTGCCGCCCCCTGTTGCGGAATCCCCTCATATGGCACAGTTTTGGAGCCGGCTCGAGCAGGGGAAGGTTTTAAGCCCATTTATGAGATGATCCGATCACTTTTTTTTTTTTTTTTTAGCAGCTTATTAGCGAGAATTGTGAAAAAAAAGTGGGTTGCGAGAATTGAGGAAACCTTGATGTAGGGTGATGGGTAATGGGTGAGTGAATGGGTGGGGTGATGGGTAATGGGTGTGGGGTGATGGGTGAATGAAGAATGAATGGGTGGGGGGTGATGGGTGATGGGTGAGGGAATAGATGGGGGGTCATGGGTAATGGGTGAGTGAATGGGTGTGTGGTGATGGATAATGGGTGAGTGAATGGGTGGGGGGTGGGGGGTAATGGGTGAGTGAATGGGTGGGGGGTGATGGGTAATGGGTGAGTGAATGGGTTGGGGGTGATGTGAATAGGTTGGCGTTAATACATACATTTCTACATCCATGATTTCAGGAAAGCTAGAAGGGGCTATCTGGAGAGTCTGTGTTTGGTGGGCCTTCGGCCCACCAAACACAGGTGGTGGGCCGAAGGCCCACCAATAGCCCTCCGCAGGAGCTAGCCAAAAAGTCCGCCCGGAGGGCGGCTTTGCGGCTAGTTATTATAATAATATAAGCGAAAGTGTGTCTGTGTGTGTGTTTGTGTGTGTGGTATAGGTTCCACCCCCCTTGGCGGAATCCCATCATATGGCTCATTTTTGGAGCCGGGTTGACCAGGGGAAGGTTTTAAGGCCATTTTGGGGATGATCCGATAACTTTTTTTTTTTTTTTTTTTAGCAGCCTATTACCGAGAATTGTGAAAAAAAGTGGGTTTCGAGAATTGAGGAAACCTTGATGTAGGGTGATGGGTAATGGGTGAGTGAATGGGTGGGGTGATGGGTAATGGGTGTGGGGTGATGGGTGAGTGAATGGGTGGGGGGTGATGGGTGAGTGAATGGGTGGGGGGTGATGGGTGATGAGTGAGGGAATAGGTGGGGGTGATGGGTAATGGGTGAGTGAATGGATGTGTGGTGATGGGTAATGGGTGAGTGAATGGGTGGGGGGTGATGGGTAATGGGTGAGTGAATGGGTGGGGGGTAATGGGTAATGGGTGAGTGAATGGGCTCGGGGTGATGTGAATGGGTTGGGGTTAATATGTACATTTCTACATCCATGATTTCAGGAAAGTTAGAAGGGGCTATCTGGAGAGTCTGGAGTCTGGAGTGGGCCCTCTGGTGGTGGGCCGAAGGCCCACCAATAGCCCTCCGCAGGAGCTAGCCAAAAAGTCCGCCCGGAGGGCGGCTTTGCGTCTAATATATATATATACGTGCAAATGATCTCAGTAATAATTATGTATAATGACGGTGTAAATAAATGCTATTCTATGTAATTTCCCCAATGAGGAATATTTGTGGAACGGGAAAAACCGTAACGTATAATTCATACTCTAACTCCCGTCGTAGAGCATTCGTACTTCACAGTCAAAAGATAGTAAACCCTACGTAGCTCAAAATATGTTAACGGTCATTGGTCTCCAAAAAGTCGCAGATACTCGTCAGATTGAAAATACCGTAAAATTCAGACATGGCAACTCGAGAACCAAAAGTCACAGAGCATTTCGGACGTATTTTTAGAACATCACTTGACGTACAACAAAACCTGTATTGAAACAGTTGGCGGTTAAATTTCAAATAAACGCGTCAGAACGAAAAAAACGGTCTAAATCTCAGCTCACGTTCCTCTATTATATATATACTAGCCGCAAAGCCGCCCTCCGGGCGGACTTTTTGGCTAGCTCCTGCGGAGGGCTATTGGTGGGCCTTCGGCCCACCACCTGTGTTTGGTGGGCCTTCGGCCCACCAAACATGGACTCTCCAGATAGCCCCTTCTAACTTTCCTGAAATCATGGATGTAGAAATGTATGTATTCCCCCCACCCATTCACTCACCCATTACCCATCCCCCCCTACCCATTCACTCACCCATTACCCATCACCCCCCACCCATTCACTCACCCATTACCCATCACCCCCCACCCATTCACTCACCCATTACCCATCACCCCCCACCCATTCACTCACCCATTACCCATCACCCAAAACCCATTCACTCACCCATTACCCATCACCCCCCACCCATTCACTCACCCATTACCCATCACCTCCCACCAATTCACTTACCCATTACCCATCACCACACACCATTCACTCACCCATTACCCATCACCCCCCACCTATTCCCTCACCCATCACCCATCACCCCCAACCCATCACCCCCCACCCATTCACTCACCCATCACCCCACACCCTTTACCCATCACCCCACCCATTCACTCAACCATTACCCATCACCCTACATCAAGGCTTCCTCAATTAGAGAGAACTGCAACTCGAAATGCCAGGGGTCGCTGGCAGTTTTAACTCACAATTTGGTGAAAAGTTGGTCAACTTGAAAGAAAAATATGGGCTTATTCCACTGCACTTAAAACACAAAAGTATAATTTTAAGAAAGATTTTCTTCTATATGTATATTGTATAGAAGCCTGATTCTGTAAAACATTGTATATAACCAAATAACCAAGGAGGTTATAGTTGAGGAGGCGAGGTAAATGTTACTCTATGATATTATACAGTCAATAACGTATGTTTAGAAGTTATCTATACCTAGGCAGTCATATGTTCCTGTTATTATTGTGTATCAATCAGATAGAAAGCCTGGAAGTGCAATGAGTCGACGCGTGAAGTAGCAATGTTTTGATTCAATCTCCCCGCCACAATCTCCCCGCCCACCACTCCCCGCCGCGGCGTGTCGCCTCCACAATTATAACCTACATTGTCGCGCAACAAAAGCCGATTTCGGCATTCTTTATTCTTCGTTTTTCCAAGGCATTGCTTATTGTATTTTGACAAGCGTTTGCCAGACGCAGCAGTACTGTCTTAGAAACAGATGTGAACATCGCCCAAATTTTACATGCCACAATATACATGTTAAAAATATATTAAGCTTTGCTACTCGAGGCGAGTAATTTGCATTAAATTGCTATTATAGAACGTTCCATCGTAATGCATGTCATGCATACACTTACTAGAACAACAGAAGAACGTTCTTTTTTAGTATTCAGATGCGGTGCATCAATATTCATCGCGAAATTAATTTATGAAAAATATTAGTCGCGGAGGGAAAACACAGTAGACCAACCTTTGAGTTAAAACTGCCAGCGACCACTGGCATTTCTCGAGTTTCAGTTCTCTCTAATTCTCGCAACCCACTTTTGTTTTCACAATTCTCGCTAATAGGCTGCTAAAAAAAAGAAAAAAAAAGTGATCGGATCATCTCATAAGTGGGCTTATGACCTTCCCCTGGTCAACCTGATTCCAAAAATGTGCCATATGAGGTGTTTGCGCCACGGGGGGCGGAACCTATACCACACACACACACAGACAGACACACTTTCGCTTATATATATATACTAGCCGCAAAGCCGCCCTCCGGGCGGACTTTTTGGCTAGCTCCTGCGGAGGGCTATTGGTGGGCCTTCGGCCCACCACCTGTGTTAAGTGGGCCTTCGGCCCACCAAACATGGACTCCCCAGATAGCCCCTTCTAACTTTCCTGAAATCATGGATGTAGAAATGTATGTATTCCCCCCACCCATTCACTCACCCATTACCCATCACCCCCCACCCATTCACTCCACCCATTACCCATCACCCCCCACCATCACTCACACCATTACCCATCACCCCCCACCCATTCACTCACCCATTACCCATCACCACACACCCATTCACTCACCCATTACCCATCACCACACACCCATTCACTACACCCATTACCCATCACCCCCCCTCATTCACTCACCCATTATCCATCACCCCCACCCATTCACTCACCCATTACCCCCCACCACACACCCATTCACTCACCCATTACCCATCACCCCCACCCATTACCCATCACCTCCCACCCATTCACTCACCCATTACCCATCGCCCTCTCACCCATTCACTCACCCATTACCCATCACCCCCCACCCATTCACTCACCCATTACCCATCACCACACACCCATTCACTCACCCATTACCCATCACCCCCCACCCATTCACTCACCCATTACCCATCACCCCCACCCATTCACTCACCCATTACCCATCACCACACACCCATTCACTCACCCATTACCCATCACCACACACCCATTCACTCACCCATTACCCATCACCACACACCCATTCACTCACCATTACCCATCACCCCCCACCCATTCACTCACCCCCCACCCATTCACTCACCCCCCACCCATTCACTCACCCCCCACCCATTCACTCACCCCCACCCATTTCACTCACCCATTACCCATCACCACACACCATTCACTCACCCATTACCCATCACCCCCCACCCATTCACTCACCCCCCCACCCATTCACTCACCCATTACCCATCACCACACACCCATTCACTCACCCATTACCCATCACCCCCCACCCATTCACTCACCCATTACCCATCACCACATACCCATTCACTCACCCATTACCCATCACCCCCCACCCATTACCCATCACCACACACCCATTCACTCACCCATTACCCATCACCCCCACCCATTTACCCATCACCAACACCCATTCACTCATCCATTACCCATCACCCCCCACCTATTCCCTCACCCATCACCCATCACCCCCAACCCATCACCCCCCACCCATTCACTCACCCATCACCCCACACCCATTACCCATCACCCCACCCATTCACTCACCCATTACCCATCACCCTACATCAAGGCTTCCTCAATTCTCGCAACCCACTTTTGTTTTCACAATTCTCGCTAATAGGCTGCTAAAAAAAAGAAAAAAAATATGATCGGATCATCTCATAAGTGGGCTTATGACCTTCCCCTGGTCAACCTGATTCCAAAAATGTGCCATATAAGGTGTTTGCGCCACGGGGGGCGGAACCTATACCACACACACACAGACAGACAGACAGACACACTTGCGCTTATATTATTATAGATATGTAAATAAAAAATATCATACATGCTGGCTGCAAAATTCCTCAACATTTTGGCATTATTGGGTTTTTGGCATTTTTCGACGAAACTATTGACTTAAAAAGAAATAAGACTGAATAAATTATGTCCAGTTTGATGAAATGTACTGAATGGCACAACCCGTTTAGTCCTAACATGTCACGT
The DNA here is from genome assembly GCA_016584305.1 of Chionoecetes opilio. Taxonomy (NCBI): domain Eukaryota; kingdom Metazoa; phylum Arthropoda; class Malacostraca; order Decapoda; family Majidae; genus Chionoecetes; species Chionoecetes opilio. The sequence continues at coordinate 139,206 of JACEEZ010001906.1, forward strand.
TCTCGAGATATATAGTTTTTTTTAATGTTTTCGAAAACATTGATTTGTGGCCTTACTTATTCATGATTTTTATTTCCGCGTATACCACTGGGACGGCCGTCAAGAGTTCATCATTTAAGTTCTATACCATTTTGTCCTTACGTTTATAGTTACTGAGATATTAATGAAAATGTGATTTTCAAAACAATTTCCTGGGCCCTTAGCCTGCAGATTTTGGGTGTAAATAAATATCTCCCGATTTGGATGAAATTGGGTTTATAGTGGCTTCTGTTGATGCCGATTACGAATCTGGACCGGTATTACCAAAACTTAATCATGGCTATGACAGAAATGTATCATTACTCTTGAATATCCTAAATTTTTATCATACGCCATTTATCATAAGTTTGGAATCTAGCACAATTTTCTATCATAGGCGTCTGCTAAATATAGCGTCATTGTTTCTTTAAAATGGTTATATAATCAGTAAATTCATCCTTTGACCACGTTTTATGGATTGATACTTCTTCCCTTATGTTTATAACATGTTTAGGGCAGTGACACAGAGAGTAATGTAGTAATTCATTCCCGAAAATAAGGCATATAGATATACCGTTGAGCAGTATCTGTGTAAACACGGGACAGAGTTGCCAGATGGCGATGTGTTCGATCTAAAAGCTGTTTGTACAAAGTTGGTGAGGAACACTATGCCTTCACACGGTCTACTCGGTATTTCCTAATCAACTGTGCATCTCTCAGCTCACTCAACACGTCCCTATGTGGGTGAATATTCCTTCACTGAGGCTGTTATTGTGTCTCGGCCCTGTTGACAGAAGGAAAGTTTATCATAATCGCGGGGCCGTTATCATAGTCGCGCTAGAACTCGGTGAACCCACTCTTAGCCCTCACACGGTCTACCCGGTATTTCCTAATCAGCTGTGCATCACTCAGCTCACTCAACACATCCCTATGTGGGCGAATATTCCTTCACTGAGGCTGTTATTGTGTCTCGACCCTGTTGACAGCTGGAAAGTTTATCATAGTCGCGGGGCCGTTATCATAGTCGCGCTAGAACTCGGTGAACCCACTCTTAAGGCCGGTTCCCATCAGCCCGCTTGTACGGCCGTCTTACAACAACACCGCTCAACAATGACGTCACCATCATCACCGCTTGAGTGGTATTTGTGGTAACTGGGCACAGTTGGCAACTCCGCTCGAGCGGACACCGCCGAGCGGGAGAGATGACTTGAATTTAACTTTGTACGGCGGCCGTACAGCGGTACGGCGGTGCGGTAGACTTTGTTGTGACGTCATTGTGACGTCTTTGTTGTTGTATGGCGGCCGTACAAGCGGGAAGGTGGGAACCGGGCTGTAGCCTCCCGCGCGGTTTGTGATAGTCCCCCCGCAATTTATGATATTCGCCAGCCAGTTGTGACTAAAATGGGCCATTTTGTCCAGCTATGATATACGTTCTTAACTATGATCGCTTTGGTAATACCGGTCCTGGTCTTCGTTTTCCGATATTTGGTTCTAAACGTAATTTGTTTCCCTCTGTAAGCTTATTCATCACCCTAAATGCATACAAACATGATTATATATCCACAACTATTCATCACTGGGGAAATTACATAGAATAGCAATTATTTACACTGTCATTATACACAATTATTACAAAGATCATTTCCACGCACATAAGTAAAAAAAAATGTATATATATATATTATGTCTAAAACATTCTTCATATTTTTTGCAGATACGTGCCCCAACACACTACTGCGTTGGCTTGATCGGTATGGGGTTGGTACGCAAATGCAAAAAAATCACAGATATGCTGTAAAAAGCGATGAGGTTTGTGTATTAAATCTATAATAATATAAGCGAAAGTGTGTGTGTGTGTGTGTGTGTGTGTGTGTGTGTGTGTGTGTGTGTGTGTGTGTGTGTGTGTGTGTGTGTGTGTGTGTGTGTCCGCGATAGGTGCCGTCCCCCGTGCCCCAATCCCATCATATGGCACAGTTTTGGAACCAGCTCGACCAGGGGCAACTTTTAAGCCCACTTATGAGATGATCCGATCACGTTTTGTTTTTCTTTTTTTAACAGCCTATTAGCGAGAATTGTGAAAAAAAAATGTGGGTTGCGAGAATTGAGGAAACCTTGATGTAGGGAGATGAGTAATGGGTGAGTGAATGGGTGGGGTGATGGGTAATGGGTGTGGGGTGATGGGTGAGTGAATGGGTGGGGGGTGATGGGTGATGGGTGAGGGAATAGGTGGGAGGTGATGGGTAATGGGTGAGTGAATGGGTGTGTGGGGATGGGTAATGGGTGAGTGAATCGGTGGGGGGTGATGGGTAATGGGTGAGTGAATGGGTGGGGGGTGACGGGTAAGGGCTATATTCAAGAATGCTCGTCAAATCCCGGCCGGTGGAGATTTTCCACCGTCGTACCTCCACTGGTCTTATCTACAAGAACTGCCCCGACTGGTGGATATTTGACAGGTGTACCAACACAAGCGAGCCCAAAGCGGCATCAGTATTTTGACTGTTTTATACATATCTAATACATTTTACTAGTGAAATTTATCATTTCTGACATTAAAATAATAGCTAAGTTAGTGTTCGCCACTTGTCTGAGGCGTTGGTGCAGAAAAAATTGGCCTGAGTGATGCGTGCGAGTACATTTGAACGGCCCGCCACCACTGCTCCACACAATGGCCACCTCCATTCTCCCGCCGCCGCCTGGCTTCCTCACAAGTTCACACACCTATATAAGGCCTCCTGGACCTGATTTTACCTTAATGATGACACATGTGCATTCACAGTGTATGGCTGTCACTCTCGGTTGTGTTGAAAACTCTCCTGTAATGGTCTGGGAAGAAATACGATGGAATAAGTGGAGAGCGGGGTGGAGGTGGGATGTGCAAGTTGTCGCCAATCAGCTGACTCAAAACTCCACCCTGAGCTCAACCCGTTGCGTCGTATTTTGATTCTTGTATACCAAAAACCGATACACCGGGTGGAGAAAAATTCTTGAATATGGCCCTAAGGCGTTAATACATACATTTCTACATCCATGATTTCAGGAAAGTTAGAAGGGGCTATCTGGAGAGTCTGTGTTTGGTGGGCCGAAGGCCCACCAAACACACTCTCCAGAAAGCTGTGTTTGGTGGGCCGAAGCCCACCAATAGCCCTCCGCAGGAGCTAGCCAAAAAAGTCCGCCCGGAGGGCGGCTTTGCGGCTAGTAGGAAATAAATTAACAGTGATCAATTTAGGGTTGTAGACGCTAGTGGACGCTAGTGGACGCTGTTTAGTAATATTAAACATTAAAAATATTAAACAGCGTCCACTAGCGTCCACTAGCGTCTACAACCCTAGATTGATTACTGTTTAATGTATTTCCAATTTAAAACACATCCTCATCGCTTTTTACAGCATATCTGTGATTTTTCTAACATCTCGATCTGCACAAAATAAAAGAGTACAGAACATATAGAAATGTTATGGATTTTGCGTCCACAAATAACAGTGCAGTCGCCAGGACAACTTTTTTTTCTCTTTACAGACGTGTGGTGGCGTTAATACAGTTTAGCTTCTAATATTTTGCCACCTACAACCCAATTCACTTCTTATTTACCAGAATCTGTTGCATTCTCTTTTTTTTCTCCAACCAACAACAATTTTTGAAATTAATAATGTCATAAAAAACTTGAAATTAACGTCACCAGGATTTGATGATAGCAACATTAAAATAATCAAACAATGCAGTAACGAAATTTCTTCATTTCTTAAATACATTATAAATAGATCTTTTAAAGAGGGCTGCTTCCCAAATCATCTCCAAGTTGCTCGAGTAATCCCGGTTTATAAAAAAGGTGACAAATCAATCCACAGTAATTACAGACCAATGTCAACCCTTCCTAGTTTTAGCAAAGTTTTTGAAAAAATTGTAGCTAGTAGACTGCTGAATTATCTCACCAAATTTTTATTATTATCAGAATCTCAATATGGTTTTCGTCCTAAATTTTCTACAGAACTAGCAATACATCAACTTTGTCAAAATATGTACAATGCACTAGATAATAAGATGTTCCAAATAGCAGTTTTTTGTGACTTGTCTAAGGCTGTTGACACTGTATCCCACTCCATTTTATTAGAAAAAATATTGGTTTATGGCATTCGTGGTCCAGCATATAACTGGTTTAAAAGCTACCTAAGCAGCAGGAAAAAATGTACAGTCTTTAATAATACTCCATCCTCATACCTGCATATTGGTTGCAGCGTTCCGCAAGATTCTGTTTTAGGCCCTCTCCTATTTTTACTTTATATAAATGATATTACACGTAGTACTGATAAGCTAAAATTCCTACTTTTTGCCGACGACACAACTATTTTTCTTCAGGGACAAGATCTTAATAACTTCAAAAATATATTAAATACAGAATTACTTAATGTTTCAAATTGGATAAAAAGCAACAAATTAAGTTTAAATGTCACAAAAACACATTATATGATATCTCATCCCCTGTTGACGCAACCATTACATGTTGATATTTATATTGATAACCTTAGGCTAAATAAAGTTCATGAGTCCAAGTTCTTAGGGGTAATAATTGATGACAAATTAAAATGGAAGTCTCATATATTTGAAATTAAGACTAAACTTTCTAAAAGCACTGGTGTAGTACATAAAATACGTAATAATATACCCACTGACTACTTGAGACAAATATATTTGACATTAGCATATCCGCACATTATATATTGTTTAGCTATATGGGGAGGATCATTCAAAACCTTCATCAATAGTCTTTTCATTACTCAAAAAAAATGTATACGTGTTATGACTCACAGCCACCGTTATGCCCACACTAACACATTGTTTAAAGATCTGAAATTACTTAAATTGCCTGATGTGATAGCCCTTCAAACCAATATATTTGTTCATAAGGCACTCCATACGCATACAACTGACACTGACTTCCAATTAGTGAGGCAGCTTAGGTAGTTGATGGGGACATGCCGGATAAAAGCACCACATTTTTTCCAGGTATTCCTCAGAATCCAAGCTTCAATTCTAGAACCGGCGCCAAGCGATCCGAACATTTTTTTTAAACACAATCTTTATTTTTTTTATTTTTTTTATTTAACATTTTGTGCCTATAGCGCCTGTAGGCAATAGTGACCCAGGGCTCGGTAGTTAAGCCCCGGAGGTTCACTTGAGGGCTGTGATGGTTGGCCCTCGTCCGTGGTGGCGCAGGCAGGATTTTTATAGTGACGCCTGTGATTAGAGGCTCATGCCGCCCCCCTGTGTCTCCGATGCACTCGCAATCGAAGGTAGAGTTAATGGGGCAGGGCATGTGGGTGTTCTTAGGCCACTCGACGGTGCAGAAAGATTTTGGTTTTCTTCGGGGATCGAACTCGGGTCACCGAGAACGCCACTGAGAGACGCTAACCACTGCTACCGCCTCCCCGATAGGATAGCCTGCATAATAGAACTTTTTTTTTTTTATTTAATTAAATGCATATTACACCGCCGTTTCTGGATGCAAGAATTCTCGACGGTGTTGCTGTGGTGTATCTGCTTCCTCATACTAATGTCACCACATTCAATGCTAATGGCGTTTGCATCCCCCACATCCTGAAGCTACTTGAATCCTGCAGAAGATCGATGTGGTCTGGGACAGCTACATTGCCAGCAGTATCAAGGAGTCAACTAGAGAGAAAAGGGGAAAAGGTGTGCGGAGAAAGGTCGGCGGTCCAACCAAGGTGCCCAGCAAACTGGCCCGACTTCCTCCGGGATTCCACAAACAAGGAGGAGCTTTTCCAGTTCCTTTCAGACAAAGTCGGCTCCAATGACTGGCCAGACGGAAAGGAGGTCTTCATAACATCAGGCACAGATGTGATCAGCAGAGGTTCCGACCACTCCATGCCACGATGTGACCATGAAGAGGCCGATACAAGGATTGTCGTTCACCTGAAAGATGCGCTGGACAAGGGATGCACCACCTGTTTGGTACGCACTGTCGACACAGCGTCGTTGTCATACTGATAGGAAAGTATCATTCCCTGACCAGCCAGCATCAGATGGCAGCCATCTGGGTAGCCTTTGGAACTGGAAAGAACTTCATGTACCTGGATATCAATGCCATATGCTATGCTCTGGGAAAAGATAGGTCAACGGCACTGCCTATGTTCCACAGCTTCACGGGCTGCGACACAACTTCCGCTTTCTTTGGCAAAGGGAAGAAATCGGTATGGGAGGCTTGGAATGCCTACGTGGAGGTGACGGAAGCTTTCAACAACCTCATGAATCACCCTTACATGACTGTGACAGTGAACTGCATGGAATTCCAGTTGCTCGAGCGCTTCACCGTGATCATCTACAATAAGAAGAGCAACTTGGACTCTGTGAACGAGGCACGTAGGGAACTCTTCTCCCAGAAAAACAGGACAATGGAGAACATTCCCCAACGCAAGAAGCCCTTCTGCAGCACACACTGCGCGCAGTCTACCAAGCTGGAATCTGGGCAACCAGTGATCATTGTGAGCAGAAGCCTCCAACCTCAGAGGGCTTTGGATGGACTCTAGAGAGTGCAACGAAGACCTGGCGTCCTGTGTGCTCCAACCTGCCTGTGGCATCCCAGGCCTGCAGCGGACTGATCAAGTGGTTGCAAAAGCGCCATGTGCACGTGTGGAGGACGATGCTCATGCAAGAAGGCGCGGTGGAAGTGCACATAACTTTGCAGCTGCCGATGTGAGAAGTAGCTTAGCCGGCTTAGTGTGAAATGTAGTAATTGAATTTTGTGCAGAGAAGGGATTTAAGACATTAACACTGCATGTTTCCATGTTTTAATGTCAGTTGTTAGCAGATTCCTCCATTAAAACCTTTGAACTGACCTTCATGCTTTGCTCTCCTACTTAATTGTGTACTAAGTACGATTATTTCATGTGATTGAATTATAAACACCCCTAATGTGCCAAATAATGAGCAACCATACTCAGAAAATACCTTAAAACAAGAAACATGGCAATTTTGCACCATGTTGGGTAAATATACGCACGGTCTGAAAGAGTTTACATTTTTTCTTGATTTTCGTATGTGTTAAATTGCTCACATTACAAAAATGTATCGTAGAAGCATAAGAGTGGTCGTATCGCTTGGCGCCGGTTATAGAATCAGAGCTGGGACCCTGAAGATTGCCTGATCAAAATTTGGTGCTTTTATCCGGCATGTCCCCATCCCTTTGAAATTCGGTGCTAAGCTGCCTCACTAAATTAGCTTCTTATAATCCAGACAGTCGACGACCACATGATCTGAGACTCCCATTATGTAGAACATCCCATGCACAGCAAGGCGTCACCGTTAGAGGTGTTAGATGTTGGAACCAACTGCCACAAGATCTTAGGAACATTGTACCACTAAACACTTTCAAGTACAAATTAAAACAAAAACTATATAATGACTATTAACATTTAGGTGATTGTGAATATATATATTTTTTTCTTTTCTTGTGAAACTCGGAGAGTAGTGATCTATCACTACTATGTAACTTGCTTTTTCTTGTTTTTTTTTCTGGTTTTTTTCTTTAATTATTTTCTAAATATATTTCTAAATAATTATTATTTGCACATAAACAAATTGCCCATTTGTAAGTATTTATTATAGGATCACACCTTGAATTTACTTATGTATATTTTGTTTACTGTATAAACTAATGTGTTGGTTATATATGGGAATTTAGACTTATGTTTATTTATATAAATTATTTAGGACTATAAAATATGACGTCTTAAGGTTTAAAATATATACTAGCACAGGTCTGTACAAAGGCCTCGGCTCAACGGACCTGGTCCTCAGATATACTGTATGTACTGTAAATATATTTGTTTAACAATTGTAACAAGAGGTCAATAAATATATCAATATCAAATACTTACATTTCTACATGCATGATTTCAGGAAAGTTAGAAAGGGCTATCTGGAGAGTCTGTGTCATTTTGTGTCTTCCTCTGTGTCATAGTATGGCTATAAATGAAAAAATTACAAAAATATCACCAGAGTGGCCACCAACAATAAAGTCGCCATCTAGTGTTTATTTACTGAGTGTCCTCCCTACGTCGTCATCGCCCGAAGAAAAAAAACGCGTAGTGAAATTTGAAACCGTATATACTCGCAGATACAAAGCATAAAACAACGCTGAAACAGGGTAGATTATTTTATACATACAGTCATGATAATAAACTACTGTGTATCATCTTCAGTGGCACATAAAAATCAGTAGTAATGCTATAATTCGTAATATATGGCGCATGGCGACATTAGTGCAGGTGGCGACTTTACTGTAAGACCCCTGATCGGTGTGGGGTTGGTACGAAAATGCGAAAGAAATCACAGATATGCTGTAAAAAGCGATGAGGATGTGTTTTAAATAAGAAATACATTAAACAGTGATCAATTTTGGGTTGTAGACGCTAGTGGACGCTAGTGGACGCTAGTGGACGCTGTTTAGTAGGTCCGATGTATAAGACATAAATATGTACTACAGATATTCATTCATATATACGAAGGTTGTGATTAACATGGAGATTGAAGTGTATGGGATATGTATGTGAGTAATACTAGGAAAGTAACTTCATTAGTGACAGGGGCTCTTATGTGGAGTCAACGAAAAAAACGATATACGAAAAAATGAATAGTCACCCATGTTGCCAGCACGAGAAAACGGAAAAAATGTAAACATATCAGTACATGGGACCTCTGGCCTCTGCGTCTATGGGTCTAATACTCTCCTGACATAACTGGGAAAGCTGCGCCCCTCCAGACCTAATTAAGCTAATTAAGTAACCTAACCTCGGTATTGATTACGTTACCTAACCGCGCTGGGGGGGTGTTCGATCCCTCAGACCCTCCTTGTGTTATTTTTCATGTGCTGTGGCTGTTGTAGGGGTTATAAATAATACTGCTTAGGATGAGAACCAAACGTTCAGGTGACTTACAACCACCCAGCGTGTTGTGGCTTACACTGCACTTATACCGATAAATATATGGGTACTGTAATATCAAGATTAAAACCTGGAACTGACGCCGAAAATAGGAACTCTCGCCGACGTGAAACACTGGAACACTCGCTGACACCAACCACCACCACCACTACCCCTCTTCCACACCCTTGGACGGCTCTACATACACCACTGGTTCCCACACGCATCCCCCGTGAACAGTAGTGATCTGAGCAAATAACGTGGCATAATAGCGGCCTACATGCAGCCTCTCGGGGCCACGGCTGGCTGTCTTGTCCCAACGACTGCCCCGGGACGTCACTTCACTACACCTGACCTACCTACCACCGCTAATACCCACCACGCCTTCTCTGTACTGTCCTGGCCGTGACCCTGGCGTGTGGGCGTGGCTGCGGGCTGGGTGGTGGGGGGTGGTGGTGGTGATCCTGGGCACTGAATAATGGCGTAAATAAGACACCACCGTCACCGCCTGTGTGTGTTGTCTGCCTGGCGCGGCGTCCTAATAGTGGAGCGGTCAAGGCCAAAAAAGGGCCTTATTTAAGGAGTTACCCCTCCACACTTTAGAACAAGGCAAATGAGGTATTGTTGGATTCGTTAGGATGTCTACTTTATGAAAAATGATGTTTTGCAGTCAGATTCTAATTAAAACATGGCCATTTAACCCATAAAAAACCCATTATTGCCATTCATTTAACCCATGCTGCTGATTGTTCTCTTCCTGTGTCTTTGAACTTCTTCATTGTACTGAGAAGAGAGAATGACAAGCGCATTTCAATCTCCTGACACACAGCAGTGCAGGCTTCCGGGGATTGCATTTTCAAGGTATTCTCTAGATCTGCAATTAAGTGTGTGGTCTCATCAGCCAACCAGGGCAAGTTGTTTTTCATTGCAAAGGTTTCGGCAGTTGATAGAAACAAGTGAAACAGTGCTTCGTGTACCAGTCTGATTCCTCTTAGACCTCTGGCATACTGCTTCCCTTGCAACATCAAACTCACGGACGCATGAGCATACATTTCAGGCATGACACGCATGACACATACTATCAGCATGTTTGTGGAGACCACCATCACTAAACAGCTTCCCTATACTGGCTATGAAAGCCATAGTGAGATGCATCCCACCAAGCCTCATCGTCACTCGACCAGCCAAGGGATCTGGCTCAGTCCAGAGAGTCTGTTCAGCCTTGCTATATATTGCCAGGTCAGCAGTGACCAGAACATGTTCTTGTCCCACTGCATTTGCAATTTCAACCAATTTCAGCAAAGTCGTGTAGATCGTAGAGAAGTCAGAGGGTGGCGCATTAATGAATGGGAGATACCATATTTGAGTCAGTGGAATTTCTCTCTCGCTAACTAGAGAATTGAATACGTGCCAGGTTTCAGGAGGACTTGCACGGGCCATTTCCCAAATCAAGTCTTTAGTACCACATCACTAGCAGACTTATCCACTATCCAGTTCTTTGGACTTCCCATTTCACACATGGTTCTGGTTTAGTATGGGGTTTGTGTAGCGTTTGATTTCCTCCTCATCACAGCTCTGTGCATCTAGGGTTTTTAGGTTTGATCTTGGAATGCAAGGTGTTTCGTCTGGCCTAGAAGACCTTTGATACAACACCATAGCCATTGAATATGTAGTGTTCTTTCCGTCTATTGTCTGTTCATTTTGATCGAAATTATCAATTGCGGCATCAACAGTGGTCTTAATAACATTCTCAGGATCGTAGACAGAAATGTCACGTGGTATATGAACGTCAGACTTGGTTGACAGCTGGTCCAAAGCAATGGCAGTGAGGAATCTACGCACTTCATCATAAGGTATGCTGTGTCCAAGAGAGGACAGGTCATTTATCAGTTCTCGACTACCATGGTCGTGGTGCAGCTTGACACCTAAACCAAATGTTATTGGGGTATGGATTTTACAAACTAGAGAAATCATGTTGTGACATATTGCAAGAACTCTCATTTCAATGTTTCCCATGTGAGTCTCAGATTCATAGCTTGTAGCGCTGTCAAAGGCTTTTTTTGAAGTACACCATGCAACGAAATTATACAAAGGATTCGGAACAAAGTCCTTGCACTTTTTTGTCTCCATATTCCCATTAGAATCATAACGATCAGATTGAAATGTAATGTCACCGATACATTTCCTAATGATACCAGCTGCCTTATGCAAGACAACAGCGTCCTCTTCTGAATTGACATCATCAGAGGATTCGAGCTCACATTCACCAATTTCATTTCCATGCACTTGTAGCCTCACAACGTGTTTCAAGGCCTCGGCAACTGTGATATCCCTGAGCATACAAGATCAGACTTCCCAGGCTGGACGATGAATGAAATCCTGTCTCCGAAATGCTTCTGTAATTTCTCCTTCAATCTCCATGTAGTACAAGACTCGTTGGTTTTAGAGTTGACCTCTGCTGATATAGCGACCAATCGTTCATTCAGGACAGACAAGGTTGTGATAGAGATGGTTTTGGACAGGACAGTCTCTTCAATCTCCTTACACAAACGTTTGAGGCACACGCATTGTCAGATTATCAACCTTATCCTAGCACTAGCAGCTTTAATATTGGTAAGCGAGATGTAATGCGAATAGCATGAGCGATGATATTTTGGATCCATTGCAAACAAGTCAGTGTTTGACAGCATTTGGATTTGAATCTCATAGTCATTTCCCTGAATGGCTGCATCAAGCACTCTTTGCCGTGTGGTGGACCCCGTCCCAGTTGAGACGTTCGACAGTTTCTCCTTCCAGCTATGTGATTTCCCATATATGAAACAGCCTGATCGAATGTCAAATTGCGACGTGTCATATCGCCGGAGACGAGACAGTCCAACCGTAGGCCCACTACCTGTTGCGCCATCGTCAGTGTCAGCACATGTACCAGTGTTTCTTTGGGCTATCTGGATATTCCTCTTGTTCGTATAATTTGCTCTGCACTTTTGGTGGAATTTGATAACAGTATCTCCTTTTAGGATGTCGTTTTTCACTGGAAACAGCCGATCATAGACACCATCTTTACGAAGTTCGGCAGCTTTCAGAATGGATTTCAATCCTTCGACTCCAGGATTCTGGACAACTGGGTTATCAGCTTTGGTTTTGGATAATGAAGTCTCGCAAAATACGCAGCATTCGCAAAAACTCGTTCTTCTCCTCTTCTGAGTGGGTTCTTCTGATGGTTCCATACTTTCTTCAACCTGCAAGGAAAAAAACATACACAATTAGCAAGTGATAAAGTAACAATGAGTGTAACGTTTTGCGCAAGGGTTTCTTTGTATAACTGAAGACAAAGTAAGAGTCAAAAATGGCCAAAAAATGGGTAAAACCCCTAATTTTGGGGTATTTGGGGGTCCAAAACACCATTAAAGTGGGTTTCAACCCCATATATTGTGAGAGTGTACTTGGCAGAAAGGAATTAATGTGATGTTACCAAGTTTTCAATCTTTGTAAGTACCAATTTTTTTTTTTTTAAGATATTCAAAAATTCACAATTTTGTATGGGTGAAATAGGTTAAATGGGTTAAATGGCAATGTTTGAATTATAATCTGACTGTAAAACATCGTTTTTCACAAAGTAAACATCCTAACGAATCCAACGATACCTAATTTGCCTTGTTCTAAAGTGTGGAGGGGTCAAGCTAAATTTGTTGGCTCTTGGCCGCTCCACTATAAACTTGGCCTTGACGAATGACAACACAGCTGACCTTGAACCGCGGCCCTTTAAACCCGCGGCCCTTTAAACCACCTGCTCCTGTACACACACACAAACACACACAAACAGAAGGAAAAACAGATACCCCAAAAATATATAGCCCCAAATTGTAGTTTTTTTCTATTATTTTAGCTCGATATCGGTGAAAACAAAACCACAAATAAGCCTCTAATGTCGTATTTTCTCTATTTCACATGCACCACATTCTCTCCTTCATCTTCTTGTGACCTCTGACGCTTACCGTAGATAACACTATAGTCGCCACCTGCACTAATGTCGCCAGGCGCCATATATTACGAATTATAGCATCACTACTGATTTTCATGTGCCACTGAAGATGATACACAGTAGTTTATATCATGACTGTATAATCTACCCTGTTTCAGCGTTGTTTTATGCTGTGTATCTGCAAGTATATACGGTTTCAAATTTCCCTACTCGTTTTTTTTTCGGGCGACGACGACGGCGGGAGGACACTCAGAACATATAAACACTAGCTGGCGATCTTAGTGCAGCCTGTTATCAACGTTGCCACTCTGTTTTTATTTTGTAATTTGTTCATTTATGTAGCCATACTATGACACAGATGAAGACACAAAATGACACAGACTCTCCAGATAGCCCCTGCTAACTTTCCTGAAATCATGGATGTAGAAATGTAAGTATTAACGCCACCACACGTCTATAAATAAAAAAAGAAACGTTGTTCTGGTGACTTTACTGTTATCTACGGTACCTCGATCTGCCCTCACACTAATCCCGAAGTATATTGAGGCTGACATACGGGACGGCTGGGTGTACAGGGAACGCCTAAAGCACCTTCCCACACACACTCAACCTTGATGAGTGGGTGACGTGGGGGTACTACCTGTCCTGCGTTAATTAATGAGGCAGGTGTGAAAGATTGGGAGGCAGTGAGAAGGAGGCAGAGAGGGATGGGGGGAGGCTAATGGGTGATGGCAAAGGGGAGGGTAATGGGTGATGGTAATGGGGGAGGCAAATGGGTGATGGTAATGGGGGGAGGCTAATGGGTGATGGTAAAGGGGGAGGGTAATGGGTGATGGTAATGGGGGAGGCTAATGGGTGATGGTAAAGGGGGAGGAGTAATGGGTTGATGGTAATGGGGGAGGCTAATGGGAGATGGTAATGGGGGAGGGTAATGGGTGATGGTAATGGGGGAGGCAAATGGGTGAAGGTAATGGGGGAGGGTAATGGGTGATGGTAATGGGGGAGGGTAATGGGTGATGGTAATGGGGGAGGGTAATGGGTGATGGTAATGGGGGAGGGTAATGGGTGATGGTAATGGGGGAGGGTAATGGGTGATGGTAATGGGGGAGGCTAATGGGTGATGGTAATGGGGAGGCTAATGGGTGATGGTAATGGGGGAGGCTAATGGGTGATGGTAATGGGGGAGGCAAATGGGTGAAGGTAATGGGGGAGGGAAGGGTGATGGTAATGGGAGAGGGTAATGGGTGATGGTAATGGGGGAGGGCTAATGGGTGATGGTAATGGGGGAGGGTAATGGGTGATGGTAATGGGGGAGGGTAATGGGTGATGGTAATGGGGGAGGGCTAATGGGTGATGGTAATGGGAGAGGGTAATAGGTGATGGTAATGGGGAGGGTAACGGGTATGGTAATGGGGGGGCTATGGGTGAGGATGGGGGTAGGGTGGTAATGGGGAGGGTAATGCGTGATGGTAATGGGGAGGCTAATGGGTGATGGTAATGGGAGAGGGTAATGGCTGATGGTAATGGGGGAGGGTAATGGTGATGGTAATGGGGGGAGGGTAATGGGTGATGGTAATGGGGGAGGTAATGGGTGATGGTAATGGGGGAGGGTAATGGGTGATGGTAATGGGGAGGGTAATGGTGATGGTAATGGGGAGGGTAATGGGTGATGGTAATGGGGGAGGGTAATGGGTGATGGTAATGGGGGAGGGTAATGGGTGATGGTAATGGGGGAGGCTAATGAGTGATGGTAATGGGGGAGGGTAATGGTGCTGGTAATGGGGAGGGTAATGGGTGATGGTAATGGGGGAGGGTAATGGGTGATGGTAATGGGGGAGGGTAATGAGAGATGGTAATGGGGAGGCTAATGGGTGATGGTAATGGGAGAGGGTAATGGGTGATGGTAATGGGGGAGGTATGGGTGATGGTAATGGGGGGAGGGTAATGGGGATGGTAATGGGAGAGGGTAATCGGTGATGGTAATGGGGCGAGGTAATGGGTAATGTAATGGGGGTGGGTAATGGGTGATGGTAATGGGGGGGGTAATGGGTGATGGTAATGGGGGAGGGTAATGGGTGATGGTAATGGGGAGGGTAATGGGTGATGGTAATGGGGGAGGGTAATGGGTGATGGTAATGGGGGAGTGTAATGGGTGATGGTAATGGGGGAGGGTAATGGGTGATGATAATGGGGAGGGTAATGGGTGATGGTAATGGGGGAGGTAATGAGGATGGTAATGGGGGAGGCTAATGGATGATGGAATGGGGAGGGTAATGGGGATGGTAATGGGGGAGGTAATGGGTGATGGTAATGGGGGGAGGAGGAGGGTGTTTATTGAAGGTGAGTGTGTAAGGGAGGTGGGGGGGAGAGAGGAGAGAGAGAGAGAGAATGAGAGGAGAGAAGAGAGAGAGAATGGAGAGATGGGAGGAGAGTAGAGAGAGAGAGGAAAATCAGAATCAGAATCAGAAATATAATTTATTTTAATGGAGTAATAAATTAATACTAATGGATTGACAATCTTATAGTATATACAATATGCGAATAAATAACAGTAAATCTAAACATAAATAAAACACACAAGTGGTGTACACACATTAAATGTAGTTAAAAGTAGAGAAAAAAAAAAAAAAAAAAAAAAAAAAAAAAAAAAAAAAAAAAAAAAAAAATAGAATAGAATAAAATAAATAATAATAGTGAAAATAGGCATACAATATGTTGTCATTTAACGTAAGAAAAAAAATAATAATAAAATCAGTCATACAAGTGTGTAATCATATAAATGCATAACATCAAGTTATGACATCAAGAAGAGAGAGAAAGAGAAGAGAGAGAGAGAGGGAAGAGAGAGAGAGAGAAGAG
>JACEEZ010001906.1:162500-170000 GCA_016584305.1 Chionoecetes opilio
CCCCCGTAAGACTGACTCAGTCCAACGCCATACCAGACCAGGTGGCCCTGTTAGACAGGGACGCCAGGACTGGCAGCAGCGATGGACCACCACGACTGTGAGGCTTTGCCTCTTAACAAGACCAAGTAAACCATTTGTGGAGTGGGCGTGCCCTGTGGTGAGAGACACTGTGGTGGTGTGGCTGTCACACTTTCTGCCTTCCCGCCCGCATTTTTTCCAACTCTATGCTGTAGTTAATGCTAGTATGTGGTTTCCGAGTAATGACGTTTGACTGTAGCTCCAAAAATAACCATAGGATTTTCTCGAAAGTACTTTCATTGTGATTCCCACACACACATGGTTTAACCTTGTTTACCAATCCATGTTTTGGAGAAGTGCCAGGTCCTCCTGCTGAACCTCAGGCTCTGCTAGCACCTGTTCATCCACCTCGTACTCGGGCTCAAACATATAGGATCCCATGACAATCTGAGGTTCGTTTTCCTCATAGTATACGCGACCAGCGTCATTTCTTTCGGTGTCAGATTGAGCATCGTACTCTAGATCTGTCACAACGACAGCTTCACTGTCTGACACCGAAGTACAATCGCTCATCATAACATTTGCCGACAGGTGTCAGCCAGTGTCTGCGGGCGTCCCTGTTCTGACGTCATCAATAACAGTCGTAGCCCTGTTGGAGGGAAGATTTTTTTTTTCGCGCGCTTTTTACAAAAGTCGTGTTTTTACGGAAATAAGGCCTGGAAATCAATTATTTTTGGTGGATTAGGTGTTTTGAATATACATTCAACATAATTCGGCAAAAAAAAATTGGGTCTGGACGATTACTTTAAGGTTAACTAGTTTTTACGCAAAATTCAATTATATATATAGAAATTTCAAGAATGTTTCCAGTCAGACTCTCATGTTCCTATTCAATTCATTTTGCTTGCCAGAGTATGGTCTGGCCTTATGGCAGACTCTTAGAATGAAAAAGAAATCTTGCTATAAGACATTCCAGACAGCTTACCACAATGCCCTAAAAAAAGTGTTTGCTCTGCCACGATACCACAGTAACCATGAGATGGCTAAACAGACATGTAATTTGTTGTTCCAACATTATAATGCATATGTACAGGCAAGATATTTTAAGAGACTTTTGGCCATCAATAACTCCCTCATTAAATGGTGTTTGCCCTTTTTAAAGAACGGATATACACTGCCTTCAATAGTATTATTATTTAGAGATTTTTATAACATAAATTTGATAGAATATGACCTGCAAACCATTAAAGCTAGAATTACGTGGGTACAAAATCATGAACCTGGCCGTCTGAACCACTATGCACCAAACATTTAAGCTTATATAACTGCAGGTAGCTGCTTGTATTTTGAATTTTAGATAATGTGTGAATTATTTTAATTTTGAATGATTGTTTTAATCTTTTTAGATGGAATTGAAGTCCTTTGAGCTTCATATTTTATTTTGTCATTATATAATGTACAGTAAAATTTGAGTTATTGATAAGTTTTCCTTGCATAATATTATATTATGCATCGATTGAATCTGTATACTAGTATGTACGAAATAAAGGAATGATGATGATGATGACTACTACTACTACTACTACTACTACTACTACTACTACTACTACTACTACTATTACTATTACTACTACTATTACTAGATACTGCTACTATTCCTAGTACTATTACTACTACTACCACTTTTACTACTACTACTACTACTACTATTACTATTACTATTACTATTACTTCTAATATTACTAGGTACTACTACTATTCCTATTACTACTACTATTACTACTACTACTACTACTATTACTAATACTATTACTACTACTATTACTAGGTACTACTACTATTCCTTTTACTACTACTACTACTACGATTACTACTACTACTATTGCTATCATATCATACTTGTTGTGTTGAGATTTCTTGTTTTGGAGAGCTGATGGGTGTGGTGATGAATTAATGAATGAATGAATGAATTAATTAATTAATTAGTGATAAAGATTAATGTGAATGTGATTATCTTCTTGTCATTTCATGTAAATATATTGTATATAGTTTATTTGTTAGACTTATAATTCCGATCTTACTATCCCATTTCATATAACAACAATAAGGGAGACTGGTGTCTGCACAAGGTGAGCTGGGGAAATGTTAAGTTATGTAATACATGTGCCTCTTCTTTTAAAGTCATGCTAGTAACAAAGGGCGAAAAGATTGTTATCTAGCCCATATCACTTATTAACAAAGCCCGTTATTTGGAGCACTGACTCCATTAATTGGGTGGCGAGACGAGGTAGACCTCAGGGCCGGTGGTTTGGACCCTGGGTCGTAACAATATTAATACAGTAAAATTTCAAGAAAAAGCATTCGGGCGATGGATCAATCCAGGCGCCTTGCTTTCCAAGATGAAATTCATAGTGAAGGTGAGGTATGTCGTTCTAATGTGCAACCCGTACCTGTGGTTCAGGGCAGGGATGATCGAAAATCCCTCGTAAGTGACAACTTATGAGTGTATGAATACAATAACCGTACGTGGGTAGGCCGAGGTTAATGCTCGAACAGAGGCGGCACTCCCGTACGATGATCGCTGGGCCTCTGGGTGGGGAATATGAGGGATATTCTAGGGATGTGTGGGAAAATTCTGCTGACCTATCACAGAGCAGCGCATCGCATGATCTGGCCAATTACGTTGCTCTCAGCTGTCAGGGAGCCCGAGAAATAAATTTAAAGAGACACTTCAAATGTAGCGAGACTGTTACAGCGTGTGTGTACGTCAGACAATGACACCACCACCACCGCATAATTATAGCGGCCAAACTTGTATGATGAACATACAAGTTTGATTTGGTTTTGATTCAAGAAGTCGACCGATATATATATATATAATATATTAGGTTTGCCCTAATATGAATCTATTGCAATTATAGGTATTGTATGTTAAATATGATATATATATATATATTTATATATATATATATATATATATATATATATATATATATATATATATATATATATATATATATATATATATATATATATGGAGTCAATGATGCAATAAACACATCACATTTCAAACAGGCAAGCATGAAATGGCTCTATATAATACACAATAAACATAAAATATAGTGATACAACTTGTATTTTGGTGTTTGTTGATGTATTGTCGCTTCAAATCTCACTCTCGTAGGGAGTTACGGGTGGTGCCGAGCACCCGTAACCTTGCGGTCCCGTAACAAGGGAGAAAACGGTTTGAGCATTAACCGTGGAGGCGCTACGAGGTAAAAGCCTCGTAGGGTAATACTTATGATCCCGTAACTCCTTCGAGCATCTACCCCCAGGGCTCCAACTTAGGATTTGTACACGTGACACCACCATATTCTGAAACAAGGCCTCTCAGGTAGAGCCTCCTCAAAAGCAGCCTATTGCCTCATGTAATCAGAACCCACTTATTGATACAAATGGGAAGGGGAAGGAAGTTAATGCTTCGGTAACAGGAAATAATGAAATTCCTCACCGTATGGCTATGCACATTCCCGTATCAGTTCCGAACGCCATCGTTGGTTGTGACATCTGTATAGAAGGCATGAGCCATGTAAAAACTCTTGCAGTAGAATCAACCCTAATTACGGTTCGTGAGGGAAATAAGACCGTCGCTCTTGTAATTAATGTGACAGATGAACCGTGACCGACCGATCAAACTTAGACAAGGAGTATTTGTAAGTCGAGCTTTAGCTTTTGACAGACAGGTAGTGTCGGAACCTTTAGACTTGCCTGATACATGTGTCGCTTCCGTATATCAGTCTTCCAGCGACAACAAGCTGGTTCAGCAGAAAACCCTCGACTCCCTTATCAATATAATAAATTATCCCGAGTTAAGGCCATCACTGTTAGGTATGTTAAATTGGTACCGTGATGTTATTGCCTTACCCGGCGAACCTTTAGGTGCAACTGATAGAGCAGAGCATCATATAAAACTAAAACCTGGTATTTAACCAGTATACATACATTCCAGCTTATCGACTTCCCCACAGTCAGAGACAAGTAGTGGAGGAACAAATCAAAGAAATGCTGGATCAGGGTGTTATAGAAAATTCCCGATCAAACTGGAATTCACCTATGTTCCTAGTTCCTAAAAATGATTGGCAGTTTAGACCTGTAATTGATTTCAGGCAGGTGAATGAAGCTACTGAGGATGATAGGAATCCTCTGCCTGTCCTAAAAGATTTGTTAATGTCATTGGGACCGGGTAATAAAATGTTCAGATGCATTGACTACTTAGTGGCGACTGGCAAGTGCCGAGGGCACCTAAATCAAGGGAGGTAACTCCATTCAGCACTCCCAGTGGGCATTATGAGTGGCTTCGTATGCCGTTCGGCCTGAAGTCCGCCCCAATTACTTTTCAGCGGATGATTAATACTTTATTCTCCGACATGCTAGGCAAAAATGTGTATGCTTATTTGGAAGACTTTATAATATGTAGTAAAGACCCGGAGTCTCATTTTGTTAGCTTAGAAGCTGTAGCTACTCCTGAAGCTAAAAGAAGCTGGTCTCAAGGCAAAACTTGCCAAATGTGAATTCCTAAAGGCAAAGACAAAAATAATCGTTTTAGGCCAGATAGTAGATGGCGATGGAATTCACACCATGAATGATAAAATAATTGCAGTTAAGAATTTTCCTAAGCCTCAGAATGTGGATAATATCCGTTCTTTCATTGAGCTGTGCGGTTGCTATAGTCCCTTCGTCAAGGGATTTTTAGCTATTGCGTCGCCCTTGATACAATTATTGAAGAAGGACATGCCGTTTTATTGGAGTGCTGCACAAGAAATGAGTTGTCATGCTTTAAAATTTGCCCTCCCCAATGTTCCTGCCTTAGCGTTTCCGGATTACAAGGCTCCTTTCATATTATATACAGATGCCTCCACCCTTGGGCTTCGTGCAGTATTGATGCAGACAGACGAACATGATAAAAATCGCGCTATTGCTTACGCGAGTAGAACTTTGAATCTTGCCGAGTCTAATTACTTTGTCACTCACTAGGAAACTCTCGCTGCTGTCTGGTCACTCAAACAATTTAGGGATTTTATCCTTGGTTATGATATAACTGTATTTGCAGATACGCCGACAGCTCCCGCAGCACCGGCAGACGCCCCCCTTAACACAAGCCTTATCTGCATTGGAGAGTAATGTAAATTTTCTACCACATACTAACCAACAAATAACAAAAAATGTGGTGGACGCAGCGCGTGGAAGGGTGACTTTTTCTCTTTTTCCAGTTAAGGACTATATTCATGTGCATGCCTTGGCGATTGGGGAGAACGATTATAAGTTGACGCCTTTATTTAATTAAGCCGGCCTTCAACATTATGACCTTCTACTGGAATCAGTGCTAACGTCGTAAGCCATAGTAATTCACGTTTCTTTTCAATCTGAAGATTTGTTTGAAGTTCATCGAGTGGAACCGCTCCCTTTTTCTGTGAACAAATATATCATGATACTAAATTTACCGATATTAAGTTTCGTGGTTTTAGTAACAAAGGTATATTCGCTATACGCGAAGGGTCTACTAAATTACCTCGATAAGTGCCAAACTGAGTATCTCAACCTGTACCTTTGCCCAGCGTCTCTGTTTGCGTTCTTAACTGTAACTAGTGATGGAATTTGCGAAGTAGTGCTGACTCGGGAAGATTAATCTAAGGCCTTAACTTTGTGTCCGTATAACCATTTGGTACCTAAACCTATTTTTCACAGGAGTTTCGCCGGACATCACTATTTATTCTTCACACAAACTTACTACGTGACTGTAGCAGTCCTGGAGACTGAACCACTCCTGGAGGTTCAGTATATCAGAATGTTTCGGTAACTTCGCAGTTCTTAATTAATGTATGTTATTAGTGGTCTGACATATTTCAAACTTTCCCTGAAAAACGTCCTGAAAGGTTCGTCTCAAATGACTCTGCTCGTATCTTTCAAAATGACACGTTGAATAATGTAAATGTTTCAAATATCAAATATGTAACGAAAACTCTTTCCGAGTTTACAATTGTAAACTTCTTAGAATTGGAGTCGGCTGTCCAGGACTCCCTACCTTTGTATCTCAATCCCTCTGTGCATTTTCCTTCAATCATTGGTCCTATTCTCCTAATCATCGTGATAGTAATTCCTCTTTTCTGTGCTGTTTGAAAAGCCATTTCTTTGTATAAAGTTCTTAGGGCAAATCTTAACCGCAATGCGTCTCCACACTAATACACATGATTGTAACATGGTTAGGTACATGCATAACCATGCGTGAGGTCGCGCCTGAGTAGGTGACCGAGCGATGTTAGGGTAGCACATGGCTTGGTATGGTATAGGTAGAATTTCCTTGTAACATGGTGCAAGAGCTAGTGGGGGTAACAACACCAACAATACGTTTTACTTCCGCCCAATTAGTAGTGCCATTGAGATGGTTTATTTATCTATCTAGCTATTTATCTTCTCATAACATTATATAGTTGATGATTATGTAGATAGATGTCTATGTGTATCACTTAACATTTACCATGCCAACAATTATAGATTATCACACGTGCTTGTGGGCCCTTCGGACCTATATATTGATGTTTGCAGTAGTATTATATATTAGACAACAATGTGAGTGCAAACTCCAATCGTGTTGTTGCTGTCGTTGGTCACTGGTCAAAGTGCCTCGGGGTAGACCACGTTCCGTGTGATTCCATGGGGCGCCAACACTTTGACGGCATCAGCACAGCCAACCCTTGACAGGCTGACGTAGAGTTGGCCGTGCGTGGAGTACTATACTAGAATATCGACCCCAAGCACACACACACACACACACACACACGCACACACACACGCACACATGCACGCACGCACGCACGCACGCACCCACGCACGCACGCACGCACGCACGCATGCACACACATACACACACACACACATATGTATCCATGCACACACACACACACACACACACACGCACACACACACACACACACACACACACACACACACACACACACACACTCAACACACTTAACACCGTGCGATGGTCAGGTTAACATCGTGCTGGTCTCCCATTCTGTGGGTAGGCGGTTCGAATCCTCGCGCTCCCGAGGACTTTTCACGGACAAATTCAGGCGGTTACTGTCCCCCTTGAGCAAGGGGATGGGGGGTGTGGTGTATGAGGTCCCAGCATTGCCCAAAGATCGGTAATAATGAGTTCCAAGCTCGCACTGAGAGGGTGAAAACTGGCGATCGCGAGCCAGCTCGCGTGGACAAGACCATGGCTGATTAACACACGCACTCAAACGGTAAGTCCATGAGTCTACGGAGTTAGTGAAATGCGTTAAGACGTTACCGCAGAGTTTCTTCATGTAACCTAATACTCCTAAAAGTGTTTTTAGCCCCACACCCCACTCCAAAATTATTCAATCGACATGGGACCAACTGCTTACCACCTACGATTTATTTGCGATTTTTTGAGCC
>JACEEZ010001906.1:175000-185000 GCA_016584305.1 Chionoecetes opilio
GCAGACTTTGTTTTGTTTAATGCCAATAAACACCTTATTTTTTAATATAGCTACTCGATATAACCTTCCAGGCAACTATTACCTCTTCTTCAATGACACTCAACTGTCTTCTTCTTCTACAATAAACATTTTAGGACTATCATTTACTAAAAAGCTGAACTGGAAATCTCACATTTCATTTCTTGCTAAAACAGCTTCTATGAAGTTAGGTGCCCTGTGGCGTCTGCATCCATTTTTTCCCTTCCCAGTTGCTTGCTCTGTACATCTATACATACGCATTATCCGTTGTTCCATACATGCGCCTTATCCGCTTATGTATTTTTATATATTTACATCACAAAAGACTGGCCAAAAGCAAAAAAACTATGAAGTAACAAAAAACCCGATTAATATTTTATTGTCAGTCCCAATAAAGAAGACAGTATGAGAACATATAGTAAGGGGAAGTCCAATTTAGTTCGGGAGGTGTCTTGTTACTCCTATTTTGAATACATTTAAGCCGTAGTAAGGTGGAAAATAGAAACAGAAAGAGAGTTCCAGAGTTTACCACTGAAGGGGATGAAAGAGTGAAGATACTGGTTAAATCTTACATTCGGGAGATGGACAGAATAGGGATGAGAATGAGTAGACATTCTTGTGCAGCGATGCCGAGGGAGAGTGGGAGGCATGCAGTTAGAAAGTTTAGAAGAGCAGTGAGCACGAAAACAACGGTAGAAGATAGCAAGAGAAGCAACATTGCGGCGGTGATTTAAAGATTGAAGACAGTCAGTCAGAGGAGGCGAATTGATGAATCGAAAAGCTTTTGACTCAACCCTGTTTAGGGTAGCTGTATGAATAGATCCCCTCAAACATGTGAGACTTGAGACTCCATATATGGGTAGATAAGGCCCCTGTACAAAACACGCTGCTGGGCGGGAGAAAAAATTAACGCAGACCCCACTGGTCACTTAAATATATAGAAGCTGTTTTAGCAATCAATCATTGAGGGCATACGCTGGGGGTCGGGTCGCCACGCCCGACCCTATGACGCCACTCCCGGGGGTCACCACACGCGGGTCCCCATGCAGGCTCCCTTCCCATACCAAGCAGCTTTCGACAGTAAACATCAAATTGCCCCAGCCACGAGCCTTGTGGGTGCCCCCTTGGCCTCCTCCACGCCGAATTATCTCTTAGAGATACAACGTGGTCGGAAGGATTGGCTTCAGGCTAGCGTGCTATATGCCCTTATAACCGAAGTTGGCGCTAGCGGACTATACAGGTAATAGACCTCGATTCAGTCTCACGGTGCAATTGCTGCTGTGACACGCAATCATCCCAGCGATACCCCATGATTCTGCAAAGACCCTTATTACCAAAGGCATCGATTCGCCTCTTCAAGTCGCTATTTAGTCTCCATGTCTCACATCCATAGAGTAAAACAGGGATCACAAGCGACTTGAAGATCCGGATATTTGTCCTTCTGCACAGGTACCGACAACTCCAAATACTCTTGTTCAACGAGTTCATAACACCGTGGGCTTAGCCAATCCGCCATAAGACTTATTGACGTGACCCGCCATCATTATGGACTGCGCTACCAAGGTATGAAAATTGTTCAAAATCTCAATGTCCTCGCCGCAAGTATTAACGAGAATGTAGTGTTAAGTAATCTAGTAGGCCCCTCAAAACCTGGACCCTGGTCTTGAGCCAAGAGACCTCAAGTCCCAAAGGCCTTGCCTCCTCGTGCAGCGCCTCGAGAGCCATCACCAGGACCTCCAGCGACTCAACAAAGATTACTGCATCATCGGGCAAAAACAAGATCAGTGATCTTGGTGTTGCCGAAAGATGCTCCGAAATCACTTTGATCTACAGCTTTGCCCAATACCCATTCCATACAAGTGCTGAAAAGTGATGGCGCAAGGACGCACTCTTGCCTCACTCCTGTTTTCACAGGAAACGCTGGCTGGATACACCTCCCCCACACTTCACAGCACTCTCATTCCAAGAGTACAGGCCACTCAATAGACCAATAGTCCTTGCAGGAATCCCGTGAAGTCGACAGAAGATCCCAGAGTGACTCACGATGCACTGAGTCAAACGCCTTCTCCAGGTCAACTTAGGCTGCAAGCATCCCCTGTCGAAACTCAAGTCGGCGTTACACCAGGACACGAAGCGCTGGAATATGGTCCGTTGTTGACTTACCAGGCGTGAAGCCAGACTGCTGAGGTCTCTGATGCTTCAGCAGTTGACTGCAAATCCGTGTCAGCAATAGATGGGCAAGGACCTTGCCTGGCACGCTGAGCAGTGAAATACCGCGGTAATTGTTGCAGTCCTGACGGTCCCCTTTCCCTTTCGAGATAGGGACAACCAGCCCCTTTTCCAGTCAAGAGGAATGGTACCTGATTGCCATAAGGAGCTCCGCACTGCTATGACAAAGACCAGCTGCGTTTCTACCCCGCAACTTTGCTGATGCCGCTGATCGGCATCCACTACATGTAATCCAGTGGTGTGAAGCTGCGCAATTGGAGGGTCCACCGTGAACAACTGCCCAAAGTACTCAGTCCAAGGAGCCATCTGCCCATCCATGTCCGACACTAGGCGCCCATCTGCCGCTCGGATAGCACTCGCCCGAGATGGAGACTTGTTACGGATTTTCTTCAGGGTTCGGTAGGCGGGTCGGAGGTCATTAACGTTCAAATGGCCCTCGACTTCCTCAGCGAGACTCCTGACATACCTCTCCTTGTCTCTCCCAGGAGGGTTCTAGTCCTGCGTGACAGAGCCCTGTACTGGTCCTGGTTCCCAGCAGACCTACTTGCTGTGAACTCTCTTCGATATTATCCAGCGTCTCCGTCGAGACAAAACCACATCTAGACCTCGGGCGCTCCCCAATACACTCCTTGGCAGCCTGGAGAGTTTCACGTTTGAAGGTATCCCACAGTTCTACAGGGTCCTCGAGGTCACCGAGCACATTAACCCCTTCACGCCCAGATCTTTCCTTTGCTATAAAAATTCGTCTGTTGTTAGCCATAAAATTACGAAATGTAGCTTATACCAATTAAGATAGTGGGCAAGGGTATTAAACATGTCATATCCATAGAATAATGCTTACATTCATTAAAATAGTCTAATGGTAGCCAAATGACAATGGAAACTGCGTTCTGGGCCTCAAGGGGTTAAACCGATTTGAGACTACCATTGCATACTCATGGGTACATGTCGAGTCCTTCAGCTTCTCAAGATAAAACACAGTATGGTTACCTCATGAGACTTTTCTGGACTTGACATGAAGCTTAAGTGCAACAACAACAAGTCTGTGATCAGTTGCAAAGTACTCAGCACCCCGGTAAACCCTGCAGTTCTGGAGGATCCTCCAACCAATACTAACGAGGATGTGGTCGATCTCCTCAGCTACCCCTCCGGCATTACTATACCATGTACTACCAGCAATAGATGAAATGTGATATTTTTAGTTTAGATCAGATTTTTAGTAACGGATATTCCTAGAATGTTTATTGTTGAAAAGGGAGACAGTTGAGGGTCGTTTAAGAAAAGGGAATAGTTGTCTCGAAGGCTACGTCGAGTAGATAGGCGAAGAAATTGGGTTTTTGAGGCATTGAAAAAAACAAGGTTTGCTTTGCCCTAATAAAAATTTTTGAAAGACCACAAGTTAGGCGCCTTTTGGCATCTCTCCGTGAATCCAACTTAGTTTCTGTTGATTTGGACGTTTAATGAACGACGTTGAAAAGTGCGAGGTAGAATCAGCAGAGTAGGAGTGGATAGGGCATTGAACTAGACTTCGAACATCATTACTGAATAATAGCAAGAGAGAGGGTGTTAGGACCGAACCCGGAGGAACACCACTATTGATAGACTTAGGGGAACAATATCCTTCTAAAGTAGCTGCAATAGAAGGGTTTGAAAGGAAACTTAAGAAGAAGGTGCAGAGAGAAGGATAGAAACCGAATGAAGGTCGTTAAGAAATTAAAGATTTATGCCAGACTCTATCAAAAGCTTTTAATATGTCAAGGCCAACATCAAAAGTTTCACCGAGACTCCTAAAAGAGGATGACCAAGATTCAGATAGGAAAGCTAGAAGATCGCCAGAAGATCGCCCTTTACGGAAACCGTACTGACGATCAGATAGAAGACTGCGAGCAGACAGATGCTTACGAATCTTCTTTTTTTCTTTTTTTTCTTTGTTTTTACGTTGGAGCCTATAGCGCCTGTAGGCTTCTGGAGAGTCGCATCCTCTCGCCCGTTGGTGGCGCAGGCTGGATTTTTATAGTGACACTTGTGGTCCCTTCACCTGTGGTAAAGCTCCCGTTTTCTGTGATATTCGGATCCTAAGTCAGGCTCATGCTGCCACCTGGTGTTTCCTCCGTCGCACGTCGTCCTTGGTGGGACTTGAACTCGGGACTTACTGCTCCCCTACCAGGCTGTTGTCGACCGCATTAAAGATCGAAAGAGTTTCCCTTCAGCAGGATTCGAACTCGGGACCTTGAGCTCACCACTCCAAGACGCTAACCACTCGGCCACCGACTCCCCTTAATCATACTAAGTATAGATTCAAAAGCTTTAGAAAGGCAGGAGGTGAAAGCTCCAGGACGGTAGTCTGAAGGATATATGATAGAACGGTCACTCACTGTTCTTCTTAGGATCAGGTTGAATGTGAGCAAAATTCCAGCGAGAAGGAAAGATGGAAGTAGATAGACAAAGACGGAAAAGTTTGACCTGGCAGGGTGCAAGCACATAAGCACAATTTTGAGAGCAATGGGAGGGATTCCGTCAGAACCGTAAGCCTTCCGAAGATCTAGGCCAGAAAGGGCAAAGAAAACATAATTACGAAGGATCTTAATAACAGGCATAGTGAGAGGGTGGAGGAGAAGGAGCAGCAAGCCCTTCATCAACCAGAGTGGAATTTCTAGCAAGGTTTGAGCAAAGAGTTCAGCTTAAGAAATAGATGAGGCAGCTGTGGGGCCATCTGTGTGAAGTATAGGAGGGAAAGATGATGAATTAAAATTATTAGAGGTGTTATTAGCTAGATTTGGGGAGGCGGTAGCGGAGCGGTTAGAGTCTCCGACTGGCGTTCTCGGTGACCCGAGTTCGATCCCCGAAGGAACCCAAAACCTTTCTGCACCGTCGAGTGGCCTAAGAACACCCACATGCCCTGCCTATCAACTTACCTTCGACTGCGAGTGCATCGGAGGACACAGGAGGGCGGCATGAGCCTCACAGGCGTCACTATAAGAATCCTGCCTGCGCCACCAACGGGCGAGGACCAACCATCAGAACCCTCAAGTGAACCTCCAGAGCCTACCATCCGAGCCTTGGGTCACCACTGCCTACAGGCGCTATAGGCACAAATGTAAAAAAAAAAAAAAAAAAGATGCCAGAAGTCACGAGAGGTATTTTATACATAAAAATTTCGACATTTTCTATGATCGAAGGAGTCTTTGGTAAGTTGAAGGAAAGCTTTGGCATGATTACGGGCAGAAATATACTGAGCATGAGTTTCAGGAGATAGATGTTTACTGTACCGTCTGTGGGCCGCCTCTCTATCTTGGACAGCATGAGAACAAGCAAAGTTAAACCAAGGTTGACGAGCATTTGGATTGGAGCAATTTTGTGGAATGTATGCCTCAATGCCAGAGACAATGACTTTAGTAATGCACTCTGCATAAAATGATGGGTCTCTGATATGGAATGGTTTGGCATATGTCACTCATGTTTGGGGGGGATCCATTCACACTCCTCTCCTAAACATGGTAGAGTCAAAAACTTTCGTCTCATCAAGTACCCTCCTCTAACGGACTGTCTTTAATCTTTATATCACTGCTGCAATGTTGCTTCTTTAATGTTTCATTATTATTATTTTTTTTTTAACCCTGCGTTGGTCCCCCGGGGTGTTTTGGCACCCCAAATTTCTGTAAATGCTCATAAATCCTAGCTGACAGCTTGATTATTTCTCTTCGTCCAGTACCCTCCTGACTCGGTGAGGGGAGGGAGCACGTGGTGTGGTGCAGTCGTGGCTCAGCTGTAGTGGGAGTTAGAGGTCATTCTTATCTGCCTGGGGTGTCCAAACACCTCACCAGACAAACGAAGTTATACATTCACGACTTTTTTCTTTCTTTCTTTTCAATGGGAAATGAAATTCCGTAGATTAATATGCAGAATATATATCGGTAGCCTACTACTATTACTAGTACTACTAGGATAGACCTTATTTAGGGCAGTATGTTTGGATTTCGTGAGAACCTTACATTAATCTCATACGTACCAAAGAGTAAGGCTCACAAGAAGAAAAATGTTGACTCATGAGCATCATGCACCATGATGACAACAAAATAGACCCAGCTACTGGTGATGCCAAGAAACCTGAAATAATCACATTCTACAAGTCAAACAAAGGAAGTGTTGATGTCGTCGACATGATGGCAAATATGTATGACGTTTCCAGAAACAGCCGCTGTTGGCCCCTAACTGTGTTCTTTGCTCTCCTGAACATCTCCACTGTAAATCCGTATGTCCTATATGCTCACAACACACAGAATAAGCTAACGCGCCGCAAATTCATCAAGAATGTATGTCTGGTGCTTGTAGACTGTAGAGGATAGTTTGAAGGGGAGACTCCAGAACATGCACCTACAAAAAAGTCTCAGAGTAGGAATTGAAAGACTGTTGCCCGCAGCTGTTGGATCTTCAACAACCGCCCAGCCACAGTCATCACAAGGGACAAAGATATGTCCACTTTGTGCCAGGTCAAAGGATCGAAAAGTGAAAACAGTATGTAGCACTTGCCGTAAACATGTTGCATTGATCACAGTAAGGTGAATGTGTGTTGCGCAGACTGCCAAGATACACTATCAGGTAGTGAATCAGATTGATCGGTAATATTTATGATTTTTGGCAAAACCTTGTTTCTCATTCATGGCTTTTTGTTTCACATTCATAGCTCACATAGATTTTTCTAGCCATTTCATTTTCGTTGGAACATTTTGTGGTAATTTTTGATGAGTAATACAATTATCTAGTATTGTATTGGTGTGTTGTACCTAAAATATACAATTATGTTTATGTAACAAGTTTATGTTGATTTTTATTTCAATGAATATTTAAATCTTTATTTCAATTTTTTATTTAGATCATATTGTGACACAGATTGTTTTTGTATGCTATTTTTGCATATTGATTATCATTATCCTAATAAAAAAAAAACATAAAATGGACTATCATGTGAGTGTTTTCGAAAAAAGTGTGATTTGAATGTTGCATATTTTTCACCAATTTTATTATTTATTGTACTGTATTATTTCAAATTATTAAACACCAGCTACAAGGCATTATATCTGTTCATCAGTGACTGCAGAGATATCCTGAAGCAGCAGCATCAATATATTTTACATAATAGTATCACAATATATATTTTTGTATTGGGGTGTTCAAACACCGCACCAGACCAAGCATGTTTGCATAACCCAGCAGACTAACCCAGGGTTAATGCTGCTTCTTCAATGTTGCTATATTTTCTGTTATTTTCATGCTAACTGTTTTTCTGAACTTGCTAACTGCATGCGTTCCCCCCTCCCGCGTCTTTGCTTCGCTGCGCATGACTTTATACTCAGTGTCATCCCTATTCTGTCCATCTTCCTAATGCAAGAGTTAACCAGTATCTTCAGTCTTTCATAATTTTCTCTGGTAAACTCTTTTCTAAAAAAAAAACTATTTTCACTGGAACTCTTTTCCGGTTTGGTTTTTTCATCTTCCTACGACTTAAATCTTCTCAAGAGGGGAGCGACAAGACACCTCTCGAACTAAATTGGCCTATCTATCCTTTCTATATTCTCTTACTGTCTTCTCTATATGATAACTCAATATTCTCTTTTGGCAACTAAGCGGGCATTTTGTTACCTTTTTTTGCCGGAGAGGCTTTTGTGATGTAAAAATACCCTTTTAATTAAATTTTTCAGGAAATAAAACGTTCATGTAGATTATTCATCATTATTTTATAGTCTTACTAAACCTATTATATTAGTTTCCATTTTGCACTATACATATGCGAGTATCACTATTAAGACTGCTTTATCACGTATCAGAGATCGTTGAGAGCGCGTTACTTTCACTCGTTACAATGATATCAGCTCATGATTAATTATTCAAGCGAATCTTCGGTCACGAAACGTATGCAGTTTCGGTAAAGCTTTTCACTTCATCCCGTTTTGTCTGTGAATTAATAATTTTGTATAATGATTAAAGATGCAGAAAAAAAATACATAATGTATTACTTCCAATAAGCAGAACATGCCAATAACAAAATATAACGTAATTCATATTCCATGAAATTTTGTTTGCTGATATTTTTTTCTTCTCAAAGTAACATAACATTTTAGCTCACCTGTTGCGAAATATCATTTCTAAACAAAACGTTGTCCAGGCCATAACCCATCCGAGGAACAGAAGAAAGAATGGACCCTTTAAAAAAATTAAAAAAAAAATGTTGAGTGAGGTGTTAAAATCAGACATGTTTGTCATTATCATTAACAGTATCATAAATACTATGAAATGATCGATAATATCTAGTCCAATAATGTAAAAAACAGGAATAAGAAAATGAAATGCAGATGAATTATTGTCTAACAAAATTACTTACCTGGACATGATAGAGACCAAGTTCCATCGTCTTCTTTAGGTAGCGTTTCCCTTCTATTTTTTCAACATTTTGTTTTAGACTCATTCGCTGCTTTCTTTCCGCCTGTAAAAAGGTACGGATGTGATAATCTGTGAGGATGTAAATGTGTGTGTGTGTGTGTGAGTCGATCCATGATCTTACCCACGCAAGCTGAACTAGCGCTTTTACCTTCCAAAAAGAGCTTGGAACTCGTAATGACCGATCATTGAGTATTTTAATAATGCTGGGACCTCACACACCACATACACCATCCTCTTGCTCATGGCAAATAGTAACCGCCCGCATTTGTCAGTGAAAAACCCTAGGAGTGAGCCACACGGGCGGTATACACACAGGTGTGTGTGTGTGTGTGTGTGTGTTGTGTGTGTATATATGTGTGTGTGTGTGTGTGACTGTGTGTGCCATTCACCCATGGTCTTGTCCACGCGAGCTGGCTCGCGATCGCCAGTTTCACCCTCCCGGTGCTAGCTTGCAGCTCATTATTACCGATCTTAGTGTATTGCTGGGACACCACACACCACACTTCCCTTGCTTAAGGGGGACAACAACCACCCGAACATCTCAACGGAAAAATATCCGGTAACGAGCGGGGCTGGGGATCGAACGCCGGACCACAGAATACCGCGGGACACTCTAACCCACCAAGCCGTTCAGGCGGTGTGTGTGTGTGTGTGTGTGTGTGCGAGTCGCTGGAGGTCCTGTGATGTAACACCCTTGCTGTAAAACCTGTGGCACTTTATTTCATGTTTGTGGGGGTGTAAGACATCAGAAAAGTGAATTTGTCAAGTTATTGCGCAACTTCTCCAAGGACGATTTTTGACTTCAATTGGCATATTAAAAAATCTGTAAAATTAGGGGTAGGCCGGTAGGGGAAATGCAAATCCTTCTATCTCATGAACCCTGCATCTCACAGTAACAAACTGTCACTCATTCTTTTTGGTAGAAGGTCAGCTTTCAAGTAATGTATAAAAAAATTTGATTGGATGACCTCTGGCGTCAAGGTAGGTAAAAATATCATAGAAAGTAGGTCTTGCTGAAAATCTAAGTCTTACATTAAACAAGTCATAATTTTTCTGCTATGAGAATTGTATTATGAAAATCCTTGGCATAATTGTGTCCTATACATGCCTCCGATGTTTTTAAAAAAGGAAGATTAGGATTATATAACATCTTGCCACTCTATTTAGTGCTCTTTCTTAAGCTTTTTTCGGAAAAAACGGCAAGCAAAAACCCAAAATCATGGTTTTGGATACCATAAGATTTTTTCACAGTAATATATATTTTGTCCTAAAAACTTGTACAGTACAATATCTAAACATGACTTCATTGGTAAAT
>JACEEZ010001906.1:190000-197500 GCA_016584305.1 Chionoecetes opilio
ACACTGTTAGCTCGATTTCTAGCCTCAATACATTGATTCCTAGGACTGAAATCTGAGCCTACCCGCACTCCCAGATCTTTCTCACCTTCTGATCTTTTCAGTGGTACATTGCGTATAGTGTACTTATTATCAGGATTATTCCTACCAACATTGATTACGCTACACTTTAATATTAAATTCCATCTGCCATCTATCTACCCCCTCATTTAATTTATCTAAGTCTCCTTGCAATATATTTACTTCAGACTGTAATCTAATAATTCGACCTATCTTAGTATCATCCGCAAACCTGCTGATATCACTATTAATCCCACTATCCAAGTCATTGATGTAAATCAAAAATAGTAATAGACCCAAAACAGACCCTTGTGGAACCCCACTTGTTACCTGCCCACATTCAGATTTAGAACCATTAATTTGCCCTTTGCTGCCTATTACTTAGCCAAGATATAATCCAACGAAGAACCTTCCCATCTATTCCATGTGCCTTAACCTTATTTAAGAGTCTACCGCCAGGGGTGTGTGTGTGTGTGTTTATATACATATGTGCCATATATTTTTACGTTACGTATGTATAACGTTATGTACGCATGTTATACGTATGATATATTTTTTTGTTTAATTTATTCTATGTAAAGATTCTACAATCGTTTAGAAATTATTAAATAAAATTATGATCTTACTATGGAGAGCAATTCTTCAAACCATGCGAGACGAGGCCAGCTTCCACCACCTTCGCTACCACGTCGTTGAACCGTGAAGTGTAGATGGAGAACAGGGGCATTCCGAGTCCAATTCTGTTAAACAAGCACGCAAAAACTCTTAGACACACGCACACACACACACAAACACACAAACACACACTTATGTATGTATCAGGCTTGGAGTAATTGTAATTGTAATTTAATTGAAATGTAATTAATTACACATTTTTGGGATAATTGTAATTGTAATTGTAATTGTACATTTTAATTTGCAAGTAATTATAATTGTAATTGTAATTGAGCTTTAAAATCATAAAGTAATTGTATTTGTAATTGTAATTTACTGTTTAGAAGCACAACAATTACAATTACATCATACAAAATTACAAATATTACGTTGATATACTGAAATGAGAGAGAGAGAGAGAGAGAGAGAGAGAGAGAGAGAGAGAGAGAGAGAGAGAGAGAGAGAGAGAGAGAGAGAGAGAGAGAGAGAGAGAGAGAGAGAGAGAGAGAGAGAGAGAGAGAGAGAGAGAGAGAGAGAGAGAGAGAGAGAGAGAGAGAGAGAGAGAGAGAGAGAGAGAGTGTGTGAGTGAGTGAGTGAGTGAGTGAATGAGTGAGTGACTATAACATCTCTTAGCACCATATCAAAAGCCTTCTCCATGAGCATAGGCGCACGAGCCGGTGGGACAAAAATGTTCGGGCAGAGTTGCCACAATAGCAGGGCTATTCAAGTGGCGGCCCATGAGCTAAATATATATATATATATATATATATATAATAGAGGCAATACTTTCTCCATGAGGGAAGCGAGATCTTATAATGAAGATATAAACCAGCGCGGGTATACCAAACTCCGGGTATACCACACTCCACTGCGATGTTGATTGGTAGGTGTAGTAACTTTTATTACTGTTTTATAATTTTTATTCTTATTTTATTTTATTTTAGGTTAGGCATTTTAAATGCGCAAATAATTTTATAATTTGTATATTTTCATTTTTAACAAAATTTTGCATCCGATTTTAGGCTGATGATGGTTTATGTATAGCCGAAACGTTTAAATAAACAATCAAGATGTTTCTACCCGCGCTGGTTTATATCTTCATTATATATTATATATATATATATATATATATATATATATATATATTATATATATATATATATATATATATATATATATATATATATATATATTATATATATATATATATATAAGGGTATCCCAGCCTCACATGGTGGATTTTTTTTCGCAAAAATCAAATCGCACACCCCTTTATTTAAATACACATGAAAAAAGAACAAAATGGGCGAAATTTCATTGACTTATTAGGAGGGGAAGTCGACTTCATCGACCTTGTTTATTTGACCCTATATGAATACCACCGATTATATCTAAGAACATCTCCCACTGTCGGGAGTTGAGACAGCATTTCCAGGGGTTCATTTCGCACCACTCCCACCAACCACACAGTCTCCTGCTGTCTTATATCCATAACCTCACAAAAAAATTATACAAGTAGTATAAGGTAGTGAGTAGCCGTTCAGCAGTAGTAACACATGGTTTGAGTGGAACCTTAAGATTGAAGAACACGAATGAAATTAACCTTGCTGGCATGTTTTCAGGAGTGGAACAAATTAGCGGTGTGTGCATGACAAACTTTGGGAACTAAAAATATTGGGACACCCTAATATATATATATATATATATATATATATATATATATATATATATATATATATATATATATATATATATATATATATATATAATATATATATATATATATATATATATATATATATACTGTATATATATACTATACATATATATATATATATATATATATATATATATATATATATAATATATATATATATATATGTGGTACCTTGACTTACGAGTGCCCCAACTTACGAGTTTTCTGAGTTACGCGCAGTCGCTCAGTCGATTTTTTGCTTTGAGTAGCGAGCCAAAATCCGAGTTACGAGCGATTTTTTTTTTTTTTTTTTTTTTTTTTTTTACGAGCCAGCTTCAGATACGCCGCCGCTAGTTGGCCCAGCGAACGCCACAACATCCGCCCAGCATCCCGCGTCTCACTCGTTCACTTCAGTGGTTACCTCGCCTGAAGCATTTCTGTTGTGTTGTGCTCACAACAGGCAAATGCAAATGGCGGAGGGTCGAGCGCAGTACGTTTAGACGGCAGTTCACCCACAGTGTTTCCAACAGCTGATACACAGACTATAAACACTGGCGAATGCAATGCGGAGGTGAGTGCAGTACGTTTAGCGGCAGTTCCACCCACAGCTGTTTCCAACAGCTGATACACAGACTATAAACACTGCGAATGCAAATGGCGGAGGGTGAGTGCAGTACGTTTAGCGGCAATTCACCCACAGCTGTTTCCAACAGCTGATACACAGAGTGTAAACACTAGCGAATGCAAATGGCGGAGGGTGAGTGCAGTCCAGTCATACAGGTACAGTAAAAAATTGGGGTGTTTTTTGGGTGCTGGAACGGATAATGTATTTCAATTAATTTCAATGGGAAAACTGATTTGATATCGAGCAAATTGAGTTACGAAGCTCGATCAATGAACAATTAAATCGTAAGTCAAGTACCACTGTATGTATATTATATATATATATATATATATATATATATATATATATATATATATATATATATATATATATATATATATATATATATATATAATATATATATATATATATATATATATATATATATATATATATATATATATATATATATATATATATATATATATATATATAATATATATAATATATATATATATAATATATTTATATATATATATATATTAAATCAGCAATTAGTTATGTAATACTATAAAAATGTAATTGAAATATGTAATTGAACACTAGCTTTGCTCTAATCGTAATTGTAATTGTAATTGTAATTGTAATTTGGAAATATTAAAATTGAGTAATTGTAATTGTAATTGTAATTAACATTTTTTCCATTCCTTGCAATTGTAATTGTAATTGAGTAGTTGGATAAGTCGTCGTAATTGTAATTGTAATTGTAATTGAGCCAAACCAATGTAATTACTTCAAGCCTGATACATATATATATATATATATATATATATATATATATATATATATATATATATATATATATATATATATATATAATATATATATATATATATATATATATATATATATAGACATATATATATACATATATATATATATATATACAGGGTGTAACACGAGTTTATGCAAATATTGATACAGGTGAAAGAACATGTAATTCTAAGCACAAAATATTCTATAACCATATGCTTTTTGAAGCTTCCTTTAGACGTGAGATGAAGTTATAAAATTAGCGCGGCCAGTAATTTCACCATGGCAGGCGGCTGCCGCTCGGTGACATTTTGAATGATTTAATCATAATGTTTACTAGTAATGGAGCATTACATTATCTTATAACAACACAATTGGTATTAATGGACATGTTATTACTAAATAAGCAGTACATGAGAACAGCAGGGCTGTAATAAACAATACTGTACAAGGCTAAGTGGGCAACGCGTCGGGGCGGGGAAGGAAGGAGGGACTAATAGCGTATTTTCGCGACCGCTCTGACCCGGTCTGGACTGGGCTAGTCCCGGGCGGTCACTGTTTATGCGAGGCAGTCTAGAACGGTTCAGCCCAGTCCAGTCCGGTCCGACCCACATACCAGGACCACCTTGGACCAGTGTGGGGAGAACTGGCGCATGCGCACTACAGTCAGCGGGGAAGGCGACCAGGAGCTTCTCGTGCTGCTGATAAGACATGAAACACCATGATGGCCGACCATAAGACTAAAGTATCACAGGCGTGGTAGTTGTAAAGTCTTCAGCACAGGTTAAAAGGCGGACGACAAAAAGGATATTGACAAGATGGACGCCTGCCGCCTCCACAGTTCAGTTCAGTACCGCCCACTCGATCCCCCAGCCAATAGGAACGACGAATGGGACGGGGCCAGTCTCGATGTATTTTCGCGACCATCAGTCCACCCTGACCCGGTCCGGACTGGACTGAACCAGGGCGGTGAACGTCACGAAAATGCGCTATAGGCTGCGAGGCCTCACGCCGATCAGCTGAGTCACGTATTCCATCCTACCCCTCCCTGACACGATGCCATGTAGCCTTGTACAGTATTGTTTATTACAGCCCTGCTGTTCTCATGTACTGCTTATTTAGTAATAACATGTCCATTAATACCAATTGTGTTGTTATAAGATAATGTAATGCTCCATTACTAGTAAACATTATGATTAAATCATTCAAAATGTCACCGAGCGGCAGCCGCCTGCCATGGTGAAATTACTGGCCGCGCTAATTTTTATAACTTCATCTCACGTCTAAAGGAAGCTTCAAAAAGCATATGGTTATAGAATATTTTGTGCTTAGAATTACATGTTCTTTCACCTGTATCAATATTTGCATAAACTCGTGTTACACCAATATATATATATAATATATATATATATATATATATATATATATATATATATATATATATATATATATATATATATACTATAAATATATAGATATAGAGGGTGTAACACGAGTTTCTGCAAATATTGAGACTGATGATATATCGTATAATTCTAAGTAGAAAATGCTCTATACACATATGCTTTTTGAAGCTTCCTCTAGACGTGAGATGAATTGTAAAAAATCACGGCGGCCGCTATTGTCACAGCGATGCAACGTATGGAGGTGCATCGTCTCTGAGCTCAGCCCGGGGCCAGTGACCACGGTTGCCAGACAGCCTAGTCTAAAAATCCCTATATATTTTGGGAAAAATCCCCAAAAATCCCCATTTCATATATTTCCATACTTGTTATAAAAATGCTGAAATATATGCTACATAGCTACTCCACATGTAAATTAAAATTGCTATGTTGATTTTAATGTTGATTTAATGATATTAATTCATACTTTGTTTTACATAATATATTACATTACACATGAAGTAGCATAATTCACTTTTTTATTATAATCATCACAAGGACTGCAAAAACAAAAGAAGGCAGTAATAGGATACAGCCTCATGAGCATTTAATAAAAAATACATTTAATAAAATTTTCTACTTAAGGCTGATGGGGATGATATATTTCCTTAAATTGCTTACCTAGAAATATGATACAGAAATAAATGAAAATATTAATGCTCTTAGCCTCTTGGGGAACTTAAATAATCCAACTAATATTCTGGACATACTGTACTAAGCCAGAAAGAAAGAATAGAATAACACATTTGCATACTAAATAATATCATCACTCGAATCATCATTTTCATGGTATTTGTAGATATCTGAAGTCATCATGTTGACTAGTTTATCATTTACAGCAAAATTGAAACATTCCCAGCCTTTCAAATACCGCTTTGAATGTAGAAGTCCAACTAGAGTTCTCTGGTTGAGAGTTTGTTTCTTAGTTTTGTTTTTAAATTGTTTACAGATGAAAATATCCTTTCTGCTGTGGCACTAGAATGAGGAAGACGCAATAGCCCAGAAACAAAACTTGACCAATTTGGAAACATGGTGGTTTCATCACCACTCTTTATTTCTCTAACTGTCTCCCAGAAGCCTTCAACATCATTGATTTCTGAATCAGCAAGATCGGTGTTTCTTAGTACTCTCCATTCTTTGTCTAGGTGATTTATTTTGTCAGGACCTACAATTCCAGGAAATACACTAGCCAATGGACCAATGGAGACCACATTTCTTGACTTACTTCTTTGGGATCAATGAAGCTCAAATTACTTCTTCCTTGCCGTCGGTTTAACCTCATGTTTTCTTGTAACCTTCATATTAATAATATTATTTTAAGTGATAAAATACATGGGTTTTTTTCAGAAACCTCAAAAGTCCCCAAATCGAGAGTGAATGTCCCCATCAGTGCCCCGAAATCCCCAAATATAGGGACAAATCCCCAAATCTGGCAACTCTGCCAGTGACCTGCAGCTGACAGACTGGTGAGGAGGTATAGTGACTCGCCTTCCTCCTCCTTCTTCCCCTCCTTCCTCCCCCGCTCCAACATTTTGCCAAGTAGCCTTTTACAGTATTGCTTATTACAGCCATGCTGCTCGCATGTACTGCTTATTTGGTAAATAACAAGTCCGTTAATACCAATTGCGTTGTTAAAAGCTAAATTAATGTTCCATTTGAAGTAAAAATTATGATTAGATAATTAAAATTTCACCGAGTAGCAACCGCGAATGCACCTCCATACGTCGCATCGCTGTGACAATAGCGGCCGCCGTGATTTTTTTACAATTCATCTCACGCGTCTAAAGGAAGCTTCAAAAAGCATATGTGTATAGAGCATTTTCTACTTAGAATTATACGATATATCATCAGTCTCAATATTTGCAGAAACTCGTATTACACCATGTATATTGATAAATATATATATATATATATATATATATATATATATATATATATATATATATATATATATATATATATATATATATATATATATTATATATTATATTATTTTATTTTAGTGATGGACCGAATATTCGCATTCCCAATTGCGAATATTCGTATGTTTTTTTCAATATTCACATTTGCATTCGCACTCCCACTCGTAGATGTTTGCGAATATGCGAATATTGTGCCCAAATCAATAAACTTACTAAAATAAGAAAAAAAAATAACAAGTGAACATAATACTACTCAAGCCAAATAAATAAATTAATAGTTTAGCCGACAGTTAGTTAATAGAATGGGGCGAG